>JBAMCD010000273.1:0-121008 GCA_037075365.1 Drosophila emarginata
CTCAACACTGCGTCCAGGTCGAAAGCCGAATTGCCATCTATTTCCATCCGGGAGCACCTCCTTCATCCGATTCACCATGATTCCCTCCAGCACCTTGCCAAACACTGGCAGCAAGCAGATGCCCCGATAGGAAGCCGGGTCAGACCCATCCTTGTCGGGGCCTTGGGTAGCGCCACAACACGTGGGCACTTCCACTCAAGGGGGAAATATCCCTCTGCTACACAGCGGGAAAGCAACGCCGTGATGTGCTCGGGAATGGCACGCCACACTGCCTTGCAGATACCACCTGTGATGCCGTCTAATCCGGGAGAGCGCCTGCTCTTCAACCGGGCAACGCATACATCGATCTCGAAGGCTTCGAGAGCCGGTGCAGCTTCGTCCGGAATGGCAATGTCATCACTCGCTTCCGCAACTGGAAAGAAGTTACGGAGGAGGAGACTCGCACAGTCGTGCCATGTCTCGACAAGCCTGCCATCCGAACGAAGGCATCGCAGATCTGTGGACCGCTTTCGTCCTCGGCATATCCTGTAGACATGCCCCCATGGATCATCCCTATGGTCTCCAACGTAGTTCCGCCAGTGATCCTCCTTCGTCTTCAGGATGAGCTTCTTGAACTCGCGGACGGCTGCCCGCAGTTGAGTTGCCAGAAGCTGCGCAGAGTCATGGCCTCCGCGCCGAGCATCCTGGGCCTTCGCCGCAGTCGTCCTGACCTCCCGGCGTTTGGTACCTCAGATCCGTGGTCCACCACTTCACCTTTCCACAGCTCGTGACGATCTGCGGCCCAACACCCTATCGCACACAGACCTGTACGATGGAGGCGCAATAGTGCAGATACCGAGGAGTCCAACGGCGAGGAAGTCCTGATGTGCTCCAAGGGAAGGTGCTCAAGTTCCTCCACCAGTTCAGGAGTCGAACATTCGCCAATTAGCACTGGTGAGTTTCCAGGGAACGGCACAGGAGCATATGTGCTCTCAACTGCGTCTGGGGAAGGCGATACAACAACAGTAATGATGTTGTGATCACTCATCTCCCACTCGTCCACACTCCAGTCGTACGTGGCCCACGTAGACGCTGCTTCATTGACTAGTGTCACGTCCGATATCACTCTGTCCGTGGTGATTATCGAACGTAAACACCTCGCTGATCTGATTTAGAACTCCGGCTCGGTTTCCGAGAATCCAATCCTCCAGCTGCTCAACCCGACAGTAGTTCGGATAGCGACGTTGTCGCTTACTGAACCACATAGGGGATGCAGCATTCGCATCTAGGCAGAGGATGACCGGAGTACTGCTCGCCTGTAGCAGTACGGCATCCATATACATGAGATCCGCTCTCAGATCAGCGTCTGCATGGCAGTACAGCGAGGTTAGGTAAATTGAGCCAAATTTACCAGTGACCCTCACACATACTCCAGCCTCGGTGTTTAGCGACTCTACTGGTAGGCAGATGGCATCTGGATCGTCGATGATGACGGCAGCATTTCTCCTGTGTCCCTCGAAGATCCGGCTACCGTATACTCTCATCCCGGCTGGGAATCCAGTAATACGGCCAACCTCGTCCGTATAGGGCTCCTGCAGCAGCGCAAAGGGGTGGCCAGAATCACGCATACGCACACCAATATCGATGCACGCAACGCGACCCCGACCACAATTGGCTTGGATGAGACCAAACATCTTAATGTCCTGGCCTGCACCCGCGCCAACACCGCACCGTATATCGGGCACGATCCCGAGAGCATCAGATGCCCTGAGGGTAGCCCTTTGAAGCGGCAGTTCCGGCAGTCCACCGGATTGCCACATTTCGCTGCAACGTGTCCAGTTTGTCCACACTGGCGACACACGTCCTGCTTGAGGCGGCACTGGGACACCTTGTGGTCAAATCCGACGCACCTATGACAAGCATAGGTACGGACGAGCGACCGGCATCGGTATGAGAACCACTTGATATAGACCCGTCCGGTCTTCTCAAGTATGGCCAGCGCATTCTCATCCACATCAAGCGACAGATTAACACTGCCACCATCAGTGACGGACCAAGGCTTCGTCTCCAAGTGCACCGCTTTCTTGAAAACTGCTGCCGTCATCTCCTCCTTGAAGTTGTTCTCGAACAACTCCTCCATAAATGTCTCCGGGGCGATGCTCGTGTCCACGTCGAACACCGTCACCTTCGGCCTCACGCCCTTGCTCTGCTGGACTTTAAGTCCAACCTCTGCGAACTTCTTGTTCGTCACCACGCGTTTCATCTCGCTCGCCGAAGGCGTGCGGATAACGGCTCCACCGCGCTTCAGCTCACGCACCTCGTGGACACGCACGCCCAGGGATGGTGCGACTTCCTTCATCACCCGCTCGGCCACTTGCTTACCCGACTCGCTCGGGTCCCGACTCGTGACCACCGCGGACCACGTCTCAACTGGCTTGTTGAACCGTGGGGCGGGGATCGGCACTCCGGGGACGGGGACAGCGGGGGCAGCGGTGGTGGTGGCAGCGGGGAAGGCAGCGTGGTATGCTGCCAAGGATTGAGCTGCATGAGCAGGCGGCGGGGGTGCGGGCGGTCCACCCGAGAGGCTCTCGAGCAATGCGTTTCTCACCGCGAGAGACATTGCCAGTTCCTCCAATCGCTTTATCGCTGCCGAGATCGATCTCGCAGCCTTTGGTTCCACACCCACAATGGCGTTGCGGGTGCCCTCTCCAGCTGCGGAGATCTCAGCCAATACCGCCGACGTACCACCGGCCACGATGCGCCAGGCTGGGCACCGTGGGACGGCAGCGACGCCGACAGCACTGGCCCCAGCAGCGACGCCACTAGCAAGCAGCGACGCCACCAGAAGCAGCGACAACACCGGCGGCAGCGACGCCACCGGCAGCAGCGACGTTATCACTGGCGACCGCGACGGACGTCTTCCGCTTCACCGGCACTGCGGGCTTCGCGAACTCGGCGACACGGGGGGCGACGGAGGGCATGGACACGCTGTCCAACGCTACCCTCTTGGCAACCGACGGTTCACCAACCATCAGGTCCGGCACCGACGCGGTGCGGCCTTTGGCCTTGCGCCCCTTTCTTCGGCTCAGGGCCGGAACCGATCCCGCAGCACTCACTGCCGACTCGGCGCCCGACTCAATAACCGATTCGTCACCCGAATCCGCGACCGTGCAGACACTCACCATACTCTCGGTGCTGCCCCTTTGGCCCTTAATGCCACTCATCCGGTCCTGTCTTTTTTCATTCCTCTTTGTGCTGCAAATTTGTTTACCACTGTTCACTAATACACATCGCACTAGTTCACACGCACGTGGCGAAACTTGTAAACAAGTTACCGTTTTTGCACAAATTGTTTGTCTGTGGAATTTTCCACTTGGGTTTTTTCCGCTGGGTTTTTTGTTAGTTTCTTTTCGCACTAGATTCGCGTTGTTAAGCGCACACACGTCCGAATCGTTCGGCTGCCGAAATCACACTGAGTAGATAGGGACAGTAGGAATCTCGTTAATCCATTCATGCGCGTCACTAATTAGATGACGAGGCATTTGGCTATTTTTTTTTTTTTTTTTTTTTTTTTTTTGATCGCCAAGGTAGGGAAATCTTCGAAAGATACTAGTAGAATTTCTATTCTTATCTAGCATGCACGATTCACTGCTTCTTCAGAATAACCACACGTTGGAAATTCTACAGCGCCTACGTACTAAAACCCTCCTTGTGTTTTCCTTATGCGATGTTTGTACCTTATTGATGGAATGCCAAGGTAGCAAGCAAATTTTGAATCAAGTGTATGGCTAAGTCCAAGCACGGGAGTACCCGCAATAGTGCATGAACTGTTTGAAACAAAGTAATCCGCCTTTCACTACTCTGACACTGATGATATTACTATCACCAGTGATGAGGAGATCTTTCGCAATCAATCCTTTTACAGACTGACCGCTCCAAATTCCTCTCCAGTTGAGTGTTGCGGAATGGAACTCGATGTTCCCCGTCACTCCAAAAAGTCGCCGCAATTCAGTTCGTATGTCCTGTCTGTCATACCTTTCAACCTTACGCTGATGCGCTTGATCTAAGGAATGTCCGTCTGTCACAACCTGAGCGTCAATCACATAAGCGTGATTCTGTCGGATGGCCACCAGGTCTGGTTTATTTAGACCGGATTCGCATTGCAGACTTGGTTCAACATGGACGACGCAGCCTTTCCGCTCAAGTCCCCGCTTGAGGGCATTTACTACGCCGTTGTGTCTAACTATCCGCCTCCCATGCGTACGATAGCACTGCTGCAAGATGTGGTTTGTTGTTTCGGGAGCATCACATCCTGCACGACACCGTCTCCCCAATTCGTGCCGTCCCCTCGTGGTACGAGACCTTGAAGGTAGGGCATTTATCCGCAGTTTGATTCCGTTCAAATATTCCTTTCCTGTTAGCAAACGCGTGGGCTGACAGACCCATCCATGTTGCTGGCCGAAATGACCTGCTTCACGGAGACCGCAACCATCTACAGACATGTGCAACCTGTTTGCCCAGTACGAATCTATCTCTGGTCGAGTCAGCAACCTAACAATTCCCGCTAGTAATCTATCCCGGGCCCTTTGCATTTCGTCGTCAATAAAAGAGCTGGCTACCTCGGATTGCTCGAGGTGGGGCCATTTGATGTTGCTCAATCGTTTCAAACGAAGCATCGGTGCTATCCATCGAAGTGATGGAATCCCGAGACCCCCACATTTGTGGGGGGCGTGGAAGAAAGCTACTGAAACGTCCAGTGGGAGATCCAACCATCTCCTAACGGTAGTTCGTACCAATCTGTCAAATTTTCTCAGAACGCCTATCGTCACACTCCCAAGGGTCAGCTTGTGAAAGATCTGTGGGATAAGGACCGTCCTGAGGGCAAACAACTTCTGTTGTGGTTTAAGAGGGGCCCGAGATAATCGCTGTAGCTTCGGACCGAAGTCGTCAGCTGGATCATAACGAGCCCTTCCATCCGCGTTAAACCTAATACCCAAATACTTCCACTCTTCTGTGCGTTTCAGTGAAGGACACTCGCGCGAGCCTACACAGAAGCACCGTCGTTCAACGACTGTACATTTCTGCTTGGCCTGCCCCTTGATACTGACAGTGAAACACTTATCAGCATTTAGGGTGAGTCCCACCGAAGATAAGAAATCAACGGTGATGTCCAACAATTTCTGAAGGCCCATCGGAGTTTCCGCAAATAGGACTAGATCATCTGCGAATGCTGCCGCGTTTGTCATGGCGTTTCCGACTTTGGCACCAATCTCGTCGGGAAAGGACCTAAGCAACCGATCAATGATCAGGTTGAATATTATGGGAGACAGAGGGTCACCCTGCTTCACGCCTCTAGCAGGGACGAATTCCTCCGATCTCCATCCTTCCCCATTGAGAGTGGTACCGCCGCCCTCGTACAACTTCTGTATGTAGTCGATAAAGTTCTTTGGGGCACCATATGCGGTCAAGGTGTTGTAGACTGCTTGGTGAGATATTGAGTCGAATGCTTTGCTAACATCAAGTGTTGCAATATAGCACGACTTCCACCTTTTATGGTGATCCCTCAGAATTAAATCGACCATCGTCGCATTATCAGCACATCCATCGGTAGGTAGGAACCCCCGCTGACGCGGGTCCCAATTAACTGATGAGGTCAATCGGGAAGCCAGAATGGCATTTAGTTGCCTAACCAAAACCGAGGAGACTGTAATTGGACGAAAGTCCTGCGGACGATTTGCCGTCACCGTTTTCGGAATGAAAATGGTTCTGGCCAGTCGGATAGGTTGGGGTATATTGCCGCACCATAGAATTAGGTTCATTATGCGTAGCATAATACCTGTGGGAATTTTCCTGGCAGATTTTGGAGATATCCCATCAGGCCCTGGAGAAGAAGATAATTTGACTTTGTTTGCCCTTAGGTCTTGTGCTGTAATAGCAGACCATACTGACTCGAGTGAATGTTCCAAATGGAACATGGCGTTGTCGCAAGAGCAGTTACTGGGTTGTGACATTGTTCTTCTCCAATATGGCTCCATAAATTCTCGATTTGGCATAACCGACTCATCAGCTCCATCAAGCAAGGATTTTATGCATCTCCCGTTATGCTTGTCCCAGTTACGCTGAACTATAGCGTACTGCTGCCTTCTACTTTGTCTCCTATTTCGAGGTCTCCTAAGAGGTCTCGAATTAATATTTACTTGCTTCTGCTGTGGAAAGATTTCCAGGAGGTAGTTGGACAAGCGTTGGAGAGTGGTTTCCCTACCCGAGACTAGCGCACTATCTATGATAGATTGCAGGACCTCGGCTCTCCATCGGGGATTGCACGCGACAGGGCGATAGCCCTGAAGTATCCGCATGATTTCGCAGTTCGACTGTTGTGATATCGTGATTCGAGGCGTGGCCGATCTTGGTACTTGGTTACATTGCTCGATAAAACTAGGGCGACGCTGTGTGGTATTTGGTTCCAATGCTTCTGGGGTGGGAACAGCTTGCCCTCTTAGCTGTTCCAGTTTGGCTTTATAGTCACCCCTCTTCCGATAGCATTTGATTGCTTCGGAGCTACGGTGATTAAAAAACTCCGCTAGCTTCTTATTTGGATACCTCAAATTACCACTTGCTTCGAGCTCTGTTTCCTTTCTCGCCATCAACCATGCTTCTTCCTCACTCCATCTGAGATTTACATCGACTCGCCGACGAATTTCATCAAGTTCGTCTTTGTGCCGATGTGACATGTGGACACCAAGACCTCTTTTGTTCTTGAATAAACATCCACACACCATACACGGAACCCGACCTGCAAGGTTAACCGCTGCGCCTGATTCATGTTGGGCCCCTAGGCGAATAGCCGTAGGGGTAGGAAGATTGGTATTAAAACCCGGTATCCGAGGCTCAGTATTTTCATTTACACCAACATTTTTCAGTCCAAGGGGTCGGCAGCCCCAAGGACCATTCGCCGCTCGAATTAGCTACTAACTATATACTAGAATCTAGTTTATAGAAAGCACCCGGAGGACACCACGAGGAGGTTTCGAGTCGACTTGAATCTGACAACGACTGATGAATTACGGTAGTTAACCCCTTCTGCGTTATCAGAAACCTGTCCTCCTTAAGAGAGTCATAGTTACTCCCGCCGTTGACCCGCGCTTACTTGAATTTCTTCACTTTGACATTCAGAGCACTGGGCAGAAATCACATTGTGTCAACACCCGCTAGGGCCATCACAATGCTTTGTTTTAATTAGACAGTCGGATTCCCCAAGTCCGTGCCAGTTCTGAATTGATTGTTAATTGATAATCGTTCTAATTTAAAAGAACTAATTAAAATTAATTAGTATTCTTAGAAATTTTAGCAAGAAAGTTCCACAATTGGCTACGTAACTAAACTATCCGGGGAACAAATAACTATCATAAATGATAGAAACTCTATTTACCCAGAACGAGCACATAAACCATGTTATTGTTTCCCAATCAAGCCCGACTATCTCAATCTTCAGAGCCAATCCTTATCCCGAAGTTACGGATCTAATTTGCCGACTTCCCTTACCTACATTATTCTATCGACTAGAGACTCTTCACCTTGGAGACCAGCTGCGGATATTGGTACGGCCTGTTGAGAAGTTTGCGTATCCCCACCATAAATTTTCAAGGTCCGAGGAGAAAATATCGACACAACAGTATATGTCATGCTCTTCTAGCCCATCTACCATATCTCTCTGCGAAAGACTTCCATGGTAGTACGGCTATAAAACAGAAAAGAAAACTCTTCCGATACCTCTCGACGGCTTCTTTATGGTCGTTCCTGTTGCCAGGATGAGCACGAGGCCCATATTTAATAACAAACGGATACTCAACAGGTTACGGAATTGGAACCGTATTCCCTTTCGTTCAAAATTATTCAAGTGTATTAATTTCCAATATATATATTATTATGACATTTTTAACTTGAAAATTTTCGGCTTTCGCCTTGAACTTAGGACCGACTAACTCGTGATCAACCACTGTTCACACGAAACCCTTCTCCACTTCAGTCCTCCAAGGTCTCATTCGATTATTTGCTACTACCACCAAGATCTGTACCAATGGCGGCTCCATGCAGGCTTACGCCAAACACTTCTATGCACACCATTGTACCTTCCTACTCACTAAAGTTTCAAAATTTATATTAATAATAATATAAATCATCTACTTTAGCGGTAATGTATAGGTATACAACTTAAGCGCCATCCATTTTAAGGGCTAGTTGCTTCGGCAGGTGAGTTGTTACACACTCCTTAGCGGATTTCGACTTCCATGATCACCGTCCTGCTGTTTTAAGCAACCAACGCCTTTCATGGTTTCTGTATGAGTTGTTAATTTGGGCACCGTAACATTACGTTTGGTTCATCCCACAGCGCCAGTTCTGCTTACCAAAAGTGGCCCACTGGGCACATTATATCATAACCTTAAACTTCATATCAAGAAAGTTAAGGTTCTTACCCATTTAAAGTTTGAGAATAGGTTAAGATCGTTTCGACCCTAAGGCCTCTAATCATTCGCTTTACCAGATAAGATTATTTTATATAACATTTAAATGCACCAGCTATCCTGAGGGAAACTTCGGAAGGAACCAGCTACTAGATGGTTCGATTGGTCTTTTCGCCCCTATACTCAATTCTGACAATCGATTTGCACGTCAGAACTGTTTCGGTCTTCCATCAGGGTTTCCCCTGACTTCAACCTGATCAAGTATAGTTCACCATCTTTCGGGTCACAGCATATATGCTCAAGGTACGTTCTAGTTAGAGGTATAAATAATATAAATATCATTACACATAACTTTTTAGAACGCCCCGGGATTGTGTTAATTAACTATAAATAGTTAAAAAACTAATCCCATTATTAGTCAAGTTAATTATGCTATTAGGTTTATATCCCAATAACTTGCACATATGTTAGACTCCTTGGTCCGTGTTTCAAGACGGGTCCCGAAGGTATCCTGAATCTTTCGCATTGTTAATCATACAAGTGCATATAATAAACATAAAAATCAATGATCATCATGCTATTATATAATTTAAAAAATTAACGCACTGTATTCATATAAATCTATCAACACTTTATCAAATTAATGACATTTATTCTATGTTAAATTGCAAGCAAAATAATTTGAATAAACTATAATTCATATTTTATGATAAATTTAGTTTATGTTAATAGATTACAATGTCCTTATATGGAAAAAATGCACACTATTATTATAACATTATTTAAATATTACAATTTTAATGATGAATTTTCCATAACGGATATTCAGGTTCATCGGGCTTAACCTCTAAGCAGTTTCACGTACTATTTAACTCTCTATTCAGAGTTCTTTTCAACTTTCCCTCACGGTACTTGTTTACTATCGGTCTCATGGTTATATTTAGTTTTAGATGGAGTTTACCACCCACTTAGTGCTGCACTATCAAGCAACACGACTCTTTGGAAGCACCATCTAGTAATCATTAATGTTATACGGGCCTGGCACCCTCTATGGGTAAATGGCCTCATTTAAGAAGGACTTAAATCATTAATTTCTCATACTAGAATATTGATGTTCCATACACTGCATCTCACATTTGCCATAAAGACAAAGTGACTTAGTGCTGAACTATTTTCTTTTCGCTCGCCGCTACTAAGAAAATCCTTGTTAGTTTCTTTTCCTCCCTAATTAATATGCTTAAATTCAGGGGGTAGTCCCATATGAGTTGAGGTTGTATATACACAAAATATAAATATATTTTCAATATATTGAAACCATTTAATAATACTTATTATGTGAAGAATAATAATAATGACTCATTTATGTTTTCATTACAAATCATTAATAAGAGGCAATTCTAGATGAAAAAAACAATTTTTTTTATGCTAGACAATTTATAGCATACTTCGTTCAGTTACGTATTGCTCCTTAACTCTCCTGTTTTTTCTTAACTAGTACTATTGGTGATGCATATTCAGATTCACTCGGGCGTATTATTCCGTTTTCAATATTCTCATCTAAAAGAATCTGGACTTGTGTTTTCTCCGCATATGAGAGTCGTCTTAGGGGATAATTAAATGGTTTTGAATTTTCAAAGTTTGGCTTCATCTCCCACTTAACTTTGGGATTTCTGGTCTTTTTGCATTTACATAAAATTTATCAAAAATGTCTAACAATCGTTTTCTCCACTTAAAGTCACAATTATCATTAATTCTAAGAGAACTGCACTCATTTGGTTCAGGATATTCAATTGACAATATCTCGGATTCAAAATTTTGGTCTTCTGAATACTCTATCTTTTTTATGCGTTCAAGTTTTTGTTCGATCATGTTTGACTGGTAATTTTGCTTCTTTTCTATTCTATCATTTTCTGACATTCGATCTTGTTGTTTTTCATTATTTTTTAAATTTTTTTTTTTTTCTATCATTCGATTATTTTGTGTTTCATTATTTTTTTTTGTCTTTCTATCATTTTGTATCTTTCGATCATTTTGTGTTTCATTATTTTTTGTCTTTCTATCATTTTCTATCATTCGATCATTTTGTTTCCTATCGTTCTTTCTTACAATTTCACAATTACACTTATTCATAAAATCTCTACCTAATACAGCGTCATATGCCATCGATCTGTTTGCCACAATTAGAAATTCAAAATCAATTTTATCTTCCCCATTACATTACAACGAAACATGGTATTTTTCCCAGTACTCGTAGAGGAAAGTGGCACGCCCAATGCGTAGGCTGAGAAGCAATGGGAGTTAATCAGTTGGTGGCGGGAATGTAAATTAAATACAAACTGTGCGGTTTTTTTTTTTGAGGAGGAGATATCCAGTGGATTCCAATGCAGCGTGTGAGGTTAAATAGGCAAGATAGGCGGTCAGGGCCCGCAATAAATACTCTTTTATTTTGACCACGAGAGTATACAGCATACGGTGTCCGCTGCATTCAAGGCATATATAATCACAAGCCCATCATCATAAAGATATTTGTTTGCGACAGTACGTTGAAAACTGTAAAAACTTAACCGACCAATATATTTTAAAGAATTTGTTTCTTTGTTGTGTTTAAACTTAATAAAATTAAAAATATATTTCAACTGATTTTTATTCCAAAAACACTTGTTAATATAAAAGAAATTAGACAAAATATTTCCCAATGAAATAAATAGCTGGGATAAATTCATCTTTTGTGTCTTAAAACTAAAAAAAAAGGTAAAGATAACAAAAAATCAGTTAGAAACCATAAAATAATGTTAAATAAAGCACATTTTGTTATTTTCACCTTTGTTATTCGACCTGGCATCAAAATAATTAAGTTTTGAAGCATTTGGGTGTGAAATTTTTCCTATTTTTCAAGAATATTTTTTCTTAGCTCTATTAAACTGCCATATTACTTCCCATTGGCAAAGACCCGTTAAGTCAATATACTCCCACATTCCCTGAGAACAGTGTGTGTAATTGTATGTAGTTAATTTAGATTAGATTGTAAATCTAGTGACACGAGTGAGACATCCTTAATTAATTCAAGGTAAGGTTCTTGGGCCCATAATAGGAGTCCATGATTTATAAGATGGTACTATTTAGGCTGACATTGGCTTCAATGTCCGAATTGCAGCATCTAGCTGACTAGGATCTATCCTCTATCGTCTGCTTTTGTAGTTTGTTCATAACCATACGAATATTCTCCACCTAACCCACTCTCCCTAATTCTGTCGTAATCTGGTATCTGATGCTACTTTCAAGATCATCATCATAAGGCAAAGCAACGTTTTATCCCGATGATTGTGTCATTCTCTATCAAATGTGCAGGTTCTCAAAAATCGTTCTGTTGGAAAATTGCGCTTTAGATGGTGATTAACGGCAAGGACCCGAGATTTGTAATTTTTGAAAAAAAGAAAAATAAGAATTTTACCTGTGTAGAATAAAGCGCTACCATAACCTAGATCAAGCTAATATTGTTTCAGGAGTTTACTTTGTGTTTTGTTGGTCTACCATGCATAGAATAAGAATTACGGGGACTAGACAAGGACCAGTGTTGGAAAAAAAAAACTATAAAGTTATGGTCATTGAAAAAAAATTTTTCTATAGAATCATCGACAGAGCTAATAAGTCCAGCAGAGTCTCTATGGATTGAACAGTATAATCCTCGAAAGAAATTTTATTTTAGTAAAGACAACGCTAAAACCAGCTACAGAGCTACAACAAAGTATCGACAGAGTAAGCGGTAGAACGAAACCCAAGAGTATTATCTTCCGTATCCTCGACAGAACTGTATCAACCAACAGCGAACCAGGATTAATAAGGACATTTCAAGCCTACAAGCAGTGGATATTGAATAGCAGCAAGACAATGCTAATAAGCATATTCCGAGCCGAACTGTAGTGATCAATCAGCAAGCGGATCAGGATTAATAAGGATATCCCAAATCCAGCAGTGAATATCACCTATCATGATTTCTCACTTCAACGAAGTCGGTCGTGTTTTTTTTCCGCTCCCGCTTTAATTATTTTTGCAGTTCAAAATATACTTTCACGCTTTTAAAATTAGCAATCGAGTTATATGAAAACATTTGCGACGACTACAAAATTGTATTTGTTCCCAAACATTTAATCAAAGCTATTACGCGGGGTACTTTTTATATATCGGGGTTGGAGAAGAAAAACCAGTTTTAATCATCGAAAATCATTTTGTTTCTTCTCTTTCTTTCTTCCTTTTGTTTTCTCTTTTTTTTTTTTTTCTTTGTTTTTTTTTTTTCTTTTTTTTTTTTTTTGTTTTTGTGGAGGGTCCGGATATGTGTCTAGTTATGCAGCGAACAAGGGAGGGATTTAAGAACTCTAGTCGGTTGGTTTTCTAACACTTCGGAAGACTTTTCGGCTCTGGAAACTCAGTTTAATAGTTATAAATTATTAAACGAATCCGAAACGAAGCGGAAGAAGAACATCCTCGGCATTTCTCCCCATCCGCCAGCCAGTTAAACTTTTTCTTAGTTTCAAAGACTCAAGTTCCTTCAAGCCAATCTTAATAACTTCCAGTCTTGGTGAAAAATTTACTTATTGAACCTTCAATTTTTAAAGTGTGTAGGCACGTCTGGTCTATTCGGCGAACTCTCAAGAACTGTTTTATTGTTTTTTCATCTTATGATCTACTACAAGTATGTACATATTGTGGAACTTATAACTAGATGACTAGAGTAAGATGCATATAATTATGTTTAATGGCATAGGTATAGGACTAATAAAGAAGGGTAGTGTGGGACACAATAAAGAACAGTTGTTTGGGACATAATAGAGAACATGTATTGTGAGACATAAAGACAGAGGAAAAAGAAGCGAAAAAAAAAAGATGGAAAGGCCCGCGGGAATTTACGCCGGTAGCAAGCACAGGAAGCGGGGTTTAATAGTTTAAGGTATAAAAGAAGGAGGAAAGAAGGAAAAAATAATAAAGAGGAAGGGGTATATGTATGTGTGACTGCTACAACTCGGCCATCCGGAAAAAAGAGAAGGGGAAGGGGGGGGGGGGTGACAGGAGAGCTCCTGATCTCTTAATCGTTTGAACTGTTATAGCCAAGGCCTCATATTGCAAACAACCTCCCACACACCTATGTATAGAAGAAAAGAGAGGGGGGAATCCGGAAGCCTAGTCTGTTGAAAACAGCCTCGACATCCTCCAAGACGTTCCTGTCAGGGAAGGGGGGAAGGGAGAAGAGAAAAAGAGAGGGGGGAAAGGAAAAGAAAAGCGACAAAAAAGGAAAAAAACAAGAAGGAGGGAGAGACAGCAAAAAAGATAAGATAAAGTAATAGTTAAAAAAAATAAATAAAAGAAAAAAGAAAAGAGGAAAAAGAGGGAGAGAGAGAGGGGAGGGGAGGGAGAGAGGGGGAAAAGGAGGGAGAGAGGGAGAGAAGGGAGGGAAAGGAAAAGGGAAGAGAAAAAAAAGGGGGGGAGGGAAAGGGGGAAGGAGGAGGAGGAGAGGGGGAGAGAAAGGAAGGAGAGGGAGGGAAGGGGGGGAGAGAAGAAAGGAAAAGAAAAAAAAAAGGGAGAGGGAAAAAAAGGAGGAGAAAGGAGAAGGGGGGGAAGAGAGGAAAAGAAAGGGGGAGAGAGAAAAAGGAGGGAGGGGGGAGGGGGAGGAGGGGGGTTGCGCAACACTTTTGTCACTCTATAAGGACCCTTAAATTTAGAAATTATTTTCTTAGATCCACCTACATGGGAATCGAAGATGTTAACCATCACCAAATCATCTGCCTTATGAGAGAAGGAGAGGAGTAAGCGGGAGGGGTATAATATAAATAAAAAAGGGGGGGGGTGGAATTCTGGGGTCGCTTTCTTTTCAAATCTACTCATGAACTTGTTGTGATTTTGGAGTTTCTCTGCATTGAGATATGTTTTTACTTGCCTCACTTCTAATTTTCCGCAAATCTCTATCGTTGGTAGCTTTATTCAATTACTCTAATTTTGTTTTTAACGTATCTATCACTTTTCCTCTTTGAGAGGCAGTCCAAATAGATACTTTGCTTGGATGTTTTGAGACGCTAGACGAGGGGTAAAGGAGGTGAAAGAGAGTGGTAGAGCAGGTGGTTATAATTGGTAAAATGGAGTAATCGTCATGATTATTAATAATAAGGGGGAGGGCAGGGCAAAGGGATGAAGGAGGTAGGAGTGAGAACGAGTGAGGAAAGAGTCACCAAGGAATATCGGAGAAGGGATGGAGACATAGGGGAGGGAAGTAGAAATGTTAAGATACATAGAAATAAAATTAATTTTTGTGGAGAGGGTACAAAATAAGGTAGAGGAGACCAGAAGGCATCGATAGGGAATTGAAGATGCCACAGCAGCAGAGTGATATACAGAATACAGGGGGTAGAGGAAGTATTAATAAAGGAGGAGTTAAAGCGAGAAGGGCCAGAGAGGAAGGGGACGAAAATAGGACCAGGGAGAGGAAAAGGGTATAGGGAGAAGAAAAGGGGGATTAATTGATCTCTGAAGCGTATTGTCTAAGTCTACGGCCGAGGCGGGGGGCAGGCCGGGGTGTTAGCGCTAGGAGGGGGTGGTTTTTGGGGGGTATACTCAACTGATTCTAACAGAGTATCCCAAAATAATCGTGGGGGGGGTGGGGGGGGGGGTTGTCTGGATCAGCTAACTTGGCGATCATGGGACCAATGATTCTGTTCACTCGCTCTACTAGAGAAGAGGAAAGAAGGGAGGTGGCCGTTTGCTAAAAAAAAAGAGAAAAAAAAATGCGGAGATCCAGTGGCAATTCTTTATGTGCTTGACTTCAATTTCATTCAAGAAATCTGCGAATTCTTTCGACGTGAAACAAGTTCCACGATCAGAAATGCACGCATTTTGGTTCATGAAGGGGGAGGGGGGGAGAAAGGGGGGGGAGGGGTACTATACAGCTCTGAAGTAGTCTTTGGAGTGCCGGAGGGGGAAGAGGGGGGGGGGGGGGGAAGAGGGGGGGGGAGGGGGGGGGGGGGGGGGGGGAAAAAAGGGGGGGGGGGCATATGTGCCTTCTTAGAGCTTTTGTAGTTTTCGCTGGATAAAGTCGAACGAGCTTTGTGAATGCATCTACAATTACTAATATGTGTTTATTAGACCTAGTTTTATCAACTGGACCATAATGTTCTATGGGACTGTCTCTTTTGAAATATTATGGAGAAATCCTTCCTCTTTTCTACTTTTCTCGGAATAAGAAATATATTTCAAACAATTTTTATGTGTTGTTTGCATTTGTTTTTTACACCAGGGAACCAGTAACTTTTAGATATAACGTCTGTCATTTTATTTACTCCAATGTGGGCTAGCTGATCGTGATAATTGTACATGACATGATTTTCCATTTCTTTAGGCACATAAAACAAAAGGGTTTCCTTATCTTTTTTTCTATACACTATTCCATTACGCATTTCAAAATTCTGTCTTTTGCAGTTTGGCAAGAATATTTTTAATTTGTTCATCTCTACTTTGACAAATGATTAAGTTTTCTTCAAAAGAATTAGAATCTATCGTGAGTATATGTGTACTTCTGCTGCATCAACGTGCTTCATACGCTTCCCAGCTCTGTGTTCTAAAGTATAATTATAATCCTGAAGATATAGTGTCCACCGAGCTATTCTCGGACATAATTCTTTTTTATTAAGTGCCAACGTGAACGCACTGCAGTCTGTCACTATTTTGAACTCTATTCCTTGAATGTATATTCTAAAACGTTGTAATGAATACACTACAGCGAGTGTTTCAAGTTCGAAACTATGGTACTTGGCTTCTATTTCTGAAGTACGTTTCGAAAAATAGATAACAGGGTGTAATTTATTGTCTTTCTTTTTCTGCATAAGAATGGAACCAAACCCTAAAGCGCTTTCATCGCAATGCAGTTCTGTTAAGTCATTTGGATTGTACAACGCCAAAATAGGGGCTTCTAACAAATTCTTTTTTAACATTTCAAAGCACTCCAGTTCTATTCCTCCAAACTCAAATTTCTTATCTTTTCTTATTAGGTCGTATAATGGCTTCGCTTTTGATGAAAAATCTTTTACAAATCGTCTGAAATAGGAGCAAAGTCCAAGAAAACTTTGTACTTCATGTGTTTTGGTTGGTATCGGAAAATTGCTGACTGCTTGTATACCTTTTGCGTCTGGCCTTATACCCTTACCTGTTATTACGTAACCTAAATACTTTATTTCATCCTGAAGAAACTCACACTTGTCTATTCTCAACTTAAGTTTGTTATCAACTAAACGTTTAAAAACTTCGACTAATATTTTTAAATGACTTTCAATATCTTTTGTTGCTATTAGTATGTCGTCCATATAGATTAAAACGTTTCCGTCACGAACCAGGTCGGCAAAAATTTTGTTAACGAACCTTTGAAAAACTGCCGGTGAATTTCTTAACGCAAAAGGCATTCTTAGCCACTCATACTGTCCCATAGGTGTTATAAATGCGGTGTATTTAATCGATTCCTCATGCGTAAACACGTGAAAGAATCCATTTTTGAGATCCAGTTTGGTGAATATAGTTTTTTCAGAGAGTTTATCTATTAAGTCGTCTATTAAAAGTGTGGGGTAGTTGTCTTTGAGCATATTTTTGTTTAGGGTTCGATAATCTACACACATCCTTAACTCTCCTGTTTTTTTCTTAACTAGTACTATTGGTGATGCATATTCAGATTCACTCGCGCGTATTATTCCGTTTTTAATATACTCATCTAAAATCTGGACTTGTGTTTTCTCCGCATATGAGAGCCGTCTTGGGGGATAATTAAATGGTTTTGAATTTTCAAAGTTTAGCTTCATCTCCCACTTAACTTTTGGGATTTCTGGTCTTTTTGCATTTACATAAAATTTATCAAAAATGTCTAACAATCGTTTTCTCCACTTAAAGTCACAATTATCATTAATTCTAAGAGAACTGCACTCATTCGGTTCAGGATATTCAATGGACAATATCTCGGATTCAAAATTTTGGTCTTCTGAATACTCTATCTTTTTTATGCGTTCAAGTTTTTGTTCGATCTTGTTTGACTGGTAATTTTGCTTATTTTCCATTCTATAATTTTCCGACATTCGATCTTGTTGTTTTTTATTATTTTTTGAAGTTCTATCATTCGATCATTTTGTGTTTCATTATTTTTTGTCTTTCTATCATTTTCTATCATTCGATTATTTTGTGTTTCATTATTTTTTGTCTTTCTATCATTTTGTATCATTCGATCATTTTGTGTTTCATTATTTTTTGTTTTTCTATCATTTTCTAACATTTGATCATTTTGTTTCCTATCGTTCTTTCTTACAATTTTATAATTACACTTATTCATAAAATCTTTACCTAATACAGCGTCACATGCCATCGATCTGTTTGCCACAATTAAAAATTCAAAATCAATTCATTACAACGAAACATGGTATTTTTCCCAGTAGTCGTAGAGGACTGTTATTTAAGCCAAAGTAATTTCTTTCATTAGTTTTAATAAACTTAAATTTTATATGTTTCAATATGTTTTCCACGTTAGAAATTTTGATAAAACTAATTGCACTCCCAGTATCGATTAGGCATTCTATAATAAAATTCTTTTTAGATTTTGGCGTAAAGTAAATTTGAAACGGTCTTACATATTCGTTTTTGGGTATGTTTTTCTTCTCAGGGCATTGGGACACTATATGATCCAGACTACCACATGCATAGCAGGCTCCGTACTCGTGCTTTGGTTTACGACAGTCAGCTGCAAAATGTCCAATTGAGTTGCAGTTGAAGCAACGTTGAATTTTGCCTGGTATGTTCCCAGTGGCAGGCTTCGGACGTTCGCTTATTTGAATATTCATCCGTAGAGTGACTTTGGCAAACGCCTGTAGTAGTTGAGCGGACGTGGTGAAACATTGCATGTATGCCTGCTGCTTCAGTTGGCCATCCGGAATTCCCTCAATAATATTATCAATAAGTTCTTCATCATCTATACGAATGTTTGCAGCTAGTAGTATTTTTTACATTAAAGTAAGCCGCAAATTTTTTGGAACCTCTCCTTTGGGGTTCTTGAAATTTTGGATGACACTATTTTGCTCTCTTTTGCCTGGAAGGCGTCTCCAAGTTGACGCAATAGTTCTGTAGCCGGCATCAAAAATCGGAAGCATTTCTTTTACCACGCTGAGCAGAGTGTTGTTGCTCAAGTTTCGATTTTCATTATCATTGACCATATTACCCATCTGTGAGACTGTGGCAACTCCAGAAGCGACGGTCATATTGCTTGGCGGTAAACAGTGCATTGACTTTTCTTTGAGTATGTACTGAGTTTTCGACTTGAACTAGTTCCAAGCGGCGTCTCAAAAGTTCCAACTGCGCGAAATTTTGTGACGCTATATCGTCATCTCGCTCACTCTCATCTCCAGACTCGTTGGCTTGCTTACCCTCTTCCTCATCGACAATTTCATCACCACCAGCGGCACCATTGATGCCGATGAGAATGCTTGACTCCTTTATGCCCTTTAATGGTGGACATGTTCCTCGGGCTTCGGGAGGCACCAAATTAAGACAGGGCCGCTTTTTTGAAGGCCCAAATTTTCCAACTAATTTCGCAGTTGTGTTGCGCTGTATTCATCCGCATTAATCGTTTCCATTTTATTTTAATATTCTTTGCTTTTTATTTTAAACTTGTAGGCTGTGCGCTTTAAAGTGATTTAAAGTGAAAAATTTTTTCACTTTTATCCCACTTCTGAAATTTGTAGGCACGTCTGATCTGTTCGGCGAACTCTCAAGAACTGTTTTATTGTTTCATCTTATGATCTACGTACATAAGTATGTACATATTGTGGAACTTATGACTAGAGTAAGATGCATATAATTATGTTTAATGGCATAAGTATAGGACTAATAAAGAAGGGTAGTGTGGGACACAATAAAGAACAGTTGTTTAAGATTAAACACTGTATTTGTAGACATAAAAATATTTTAAAAACATATACATAAATTTTCTGAACTAAGTACGAGATAAAAGTACAGCGCACAAAAATAATAAAGTATTGTTTGAATATAATGCAGCTCACATGCTGTGAGTATATTTTTATCAGCCGATGCATTTAGCTAAGCATCTAACGGCCAAAGCAGGCTTTGATTTAAATAGATTTAACCCCAAGCTATCAGTACGGTGCATGTATGCTGATAGAACTAGACATAAAATCCCACCACCAAATATGTGCCCCATAGACTTTAAGACTTCCTCCAACCAAATATTATTTAAAAAAAATCAGTTCACATTTTGAATTCAACAAATGAAGATCGGGTTTTAATTTTTCCTCTCCCCGGAAGCCCTATTCATTTTTGGTCCTTCGAGCCGGATCCCTATTCATTTTTGGTCCTTCGAGCCGGATCCCTATTCATTTTTGGTCCTTCGAGTAAAAAGAAACTCTGTTGTTTTCCCCCACCAGTGGTAAGAGACAAAGAGGTGAACCAGCTCCTTAAAGTCTGTGATCTTATGCTACGCAGTAAATGCTAAGACCAGCTAATGGTAGCAAAATAAAAAACTCCTGTTTTCCCCCACCAGTGGTAAGAAACGGAGTATAATATAAAACTTTAAACAACAAAAGTAGCGAAGCAGAAAGAAGAGACTATAATAGTCAAAGAACAGTTCCAGGACAGTTCCAGTGACGGTTCCAGTGAATGTTCCAGTGAAAGTTCGAGTGAAGTGAATTTATAGCTCATTGGTAGAAGAAGACCTACCAACAAGACGAGCGGGACGTGACGACCAGGAAAAGTCAATACAGCCGACCAACAAACATCGGCAAAATAATACCAAGAAGGAGGGACGACGCCATCAGCAGCAACAGATAAGATAATATTGTTTAATTTTACGTTTCTTTTTCCAAGTATTATTATTATTTTTATTATTATAATTATTTTAATTATTAGTAATATTTAAAGAAAAAACAACATGTTATCGGAAAAAAGTATTGCGTTGTTAGAGAAGCAGTCCAAGTTGATGGATAGATTGAGGTTTTTAGAGACGCTAGACGCTAGTGGGATAACTAGCGAAGTGTTGAAAGAGTTAGATGGAATAGAAAGTCAGTGGGTAGGGAATCATAATTTGTTGCTTAAAATTGGAGTAATCGATCATGATTACTTTAATAATAAGCGAGTGGAGGATGCCCTAGCCGCCATTGCCAAAGTGGATTCGGACACGGTAGGTAGGAGTTTTGAGAACGAGTTTGAGGAAAGAGTTCACCAACTTCGCGAATATCTGGAGAAGGTGAATGGAGACATAGGGGAGAGGAAGATAGAAATGTTTAAGATACATAGAAATAAAATTAATTTTTTGTGGCAGAGGGTACAAAATAAGGTAGAGGAACTGTACCAGAAGTTTGCATCGAATAGGGAATTTGAAGATGCCTTACAGCAGCTAGAGTTTGATATACAGAATACTCTAGGGGCGTTAGAGGAAGTTATTAATAAACCGGTAGGAGTTAAAGTCGAGAATGTTGGCCTTAGAGAGGAACTGCCGGTGTTACCGAAAATTCAGGTACCTACGTTCTTCGGAGAACCGAAAAAGTGGGATATATTTGCGGAGCTATTTTTAGAATAAATCGATCGAAGAGAGGATTTAAGTAATGCTCTGAAATTTAATTATTTAAAATCCGCGTTACAGGGAGAAGCGAGGAGCATGGTAGCTCATTTATTGTCGGGCTCGGCCGATAATTATAATGCTGCTTGGGATTTGCTAACCAAGCGGTATGAAAATCATCGTAGGATATTTTCCGAGCAATTAAACCGGATAGTTGAATTACCGGCAATCAACATCGAATCCGCAAAACATATTAAGGGAGTGATTGACACGGTAAATGAGTCAATATTCTTGATTAAAGTAAATTGGATAGAGAGGCTCTTCACCTCTATGAGAGCCAAGTAAAAAAGACAAAGCAGATACAATTGCTATCTGATGTCTTGGAATATTTGGAGCAAAGATATTGTTCTCTAAGTTCCATTAAAAAAGACGAAAGAAAACCGGTGCAAAAAATTGCAAACACGGCGTTTAGAGAAAGCTGTCCGATTTGCAAAGTTGCCGGGCATAGCACATTTCAATGCTACAAATTTAAAGGCTTGACACCAATAGAAAGGGTTAAAATACGCAAAAAAGTGCAATTATGCACAAAGTGCTCAAAGCATTCAAGCAATAAAAGATGCACCAATGAAGTTGTTTGTTCATTGAACAAACTTAGTGAAAAAAGGGAGAAAGTAAATACATGTGTGACAGCACAGCCTGCACTGTTGGCTACCGCACTAATAAAAGTAAAGGCAGTAAATGGAGGGTTTGAGACCTTAATTGATAGTGGGTCACAGAGTACTATCGTATCTGAGGAAGTAGCTCAGATTTTAAAGTTGCCGAAAATAAAGGCACACACGGAGATAAGCGGAGTTTCGTCAATCAAGACAAGTACATCAAAGTACAAAGTGAAGCTGGCAATGAAAGTGCGGGAACCGGGGAAAAAGCTTCTTTATGTTGAGGCAATTGTACTACCAAAATTAATGACTGCTCTTCCAGAAAAAGAAGCAAAGGTAGACATGTGAAAATGGCACTCGTATGTGTTAGCTGATCCCCATTTCAATATGCCAGGTCGCGTAGATATGATAATGGGGGTAGATGTGTATACCCATATTCTAAAAAGTGGGGTTGTAAGGATTGACGGTTTGTTAGGCCTACACACACAATACACAGTTTGGATGGATTGTATCAGGAGCGACAAAGTCAAAAGTAAACGATTCCATTGTCGCGGCAACGATCTGTGAAATAAATAAAGGTAAAATAGAAACAGATAACAATGTCGAATTTTTTTTGTAGTTTTCGCTGGATAAAGTCGAACGAGCTTTGTGAATGCATCTACAATTACTAATATGTGTTTATTAGACCTAGTTTTATCAACTGGACCATAATGTTCTATGGGACTGTCTCTTTTGAAATATTATGGAGAAATCCTTCCTCTTTTCTACTTTTCTCGGAATAAGAAATATATTTCAAACAATTTTGTGTTGTTTGCATTTGTTTTTTACACCAGGGAACCAGTAACTTTTAGATATAACGTCTGTCATTTTATTTACTCCAATGTGGGCTAGCTGATCGTGATAATTGTACATGACATGATTTTCCATTTCTTTAGGCACATAAAACAAAAGGGTTTCCTTATCTTTTTTTCTATACACTATTCCATTACGCATTTCAAAATTCTGTCTTTTGCAGTTTGGCAAGAATATTTTTAATTTGTTCATCTCTACTTTGACAAATGATTAAGTTTTCTTCAAAAGAATTAGAATCTATCGTGAGTATATGTGTACTTCTGCTGCATCAACGTGCTTCATACGCTTCCCAGCTCTGTGTTCTAAAGTATAATTATAATCCTGAAGATATAGTGTCCACCGAGCTATTCTCGGACATAATTCTTTTTTATTAAGTGCCAACGTGAACGCACTGCAGTCTGTCACTATTTTGAACTCTATTCCTTGAAGGTATATTCTAAAACGTTGTAATGAATACACTACAGCGAGTGTTTCAAGTTCGAAACTATGGTACTTGGCTTCTATTTCTGAAGTACGTTTCGAAAAATAGATAACAGGGTGTAATTTATTGTCTTTCTTTTTCTGCATAAGAATGGAACCAAACCCTAAAGCGCTTTCATCGCAATGCAGTTCTGTTAAGTCATTTGGATTGTACAACGCCAAAATAGGGGCTTCTAACAAATTCTTTTTTAACATTTCAAAGCACTCCAGTTCTATTCCTCCAAACTCAAATTTCTTATCTTTTCTTATTAGGTCGTATAATGGCTTCGCTTTTGATGAAAAATCTTTTACAAATCGTCTGAAATAGGAGCAAAGTCCAAGAAAACTTTGTACTTCATGTGTTTTGGTTGGTATCGGAAAATTGCTGACTGCTTGTATACCTTTTGCGTCTGGCCTTATACCCTTACCTGTTATTACGTAACCTAAATACTTTATTTCATCCTGAAGAAACTCACACTTGTCTATTCTCAACTTAAGTTTGTTATCAACTAAACGTTTAAAAACTTCGACTAATATTTTTAAATGACTTTCAATATCTTTTGTTGCTATTAGTATGTCGTCCATATAGATTAAAACGTTTCCGTCACGAACCAGGTCGGCAAAAATTTTGTTAACGAACCTTTGAAAAACTGCCGGTGAATTTCTTAACGCAAAAGGCATTCTTAGCCACTCATACTGTCCCATAGGTGTTATAAATGCGGTGTATTTAATCGATTCCTCATGCGTAAACACGTGAAAGAATCCATTTTTGAGATCCAGTTTGGTGAATATAGTTTTTTCAGAGAGTTTATCTATTAAGTCGTCTATTAAAAGTGTGGGGTAGTTGTCTTTGAGCATATTTTTGTTTAGGGTTCGATAATCTACACACATCCTTAACTCTCCTGTTTTTTTCTTAACTAGTACTATTGGTGATGCATATTCAGATTCACTCGCGCGTATTATTCCGTTTTTAATATACTCATCTAAAATCTGGACTTGTGTTTTCTCCGCATATGAGAGCCGTCTTGGGGGATAATTAAATGGTTTTGAATTTTCAAAGTTTAGCTTCATCTCCCACTTAACTTTTGGGATTTCTGGTCTTTTTGCATTTACATAAAATTTATCAAAAATGTCTAACAATCGTTTTCTCCACTTAAAGTCACAATTATCATTAATTCTAAGAGAACTGCACTCATTCGGTTCAGGATATTCAATGGACAATATCTCGGATTCAAAATTTTGGTCTTCTGAATACTCTATCTTTTTTATGCGTTCAAGTTTTTGTTCGATCTTGTTTGACTGGTAATTTTGCTTATTTTCCATTCTATAATTTTCCGACATTCGATCTTGTTGTTTTTTATTATTTTTTGAAGTTCTATCATTCGATCATTTTGTGTTTCATTATTTTTTGTCTTTCTATCATTTTCTATCATTCGATTATTTTGTGTTTCATTATTTTTTGTCTTTCTATCATTTTGTATCATTCGATCATTTTGTGTTTCATTATTTTTTGTTTTTCTATCATTTTCTAACATTTGATCATTTTGTTTCCTATCGTTCTTTCTTACAATTTTATAATTACACTTATTCATAAAATCTTTACCTAATACAGCGTCACATGCCATCGATCTGTTTGCCACAATTAAAAATTCAAAATCAATTCATTACAACGAAACATGGTATTTTTCCCAGTAGTCGTAGAGGACTGTTATTTAAGCCAAAGTAATTTCTTTCATTAGTTTTAATAAACTTAAATTTTATATGTTTCAATATGTTTTCCACGTTAGAAATTTTGATAAAACTAATTGCACTCCCAGTATCGATTAGGCATTCTATAATAAAATTCTTTTTAGATTTTGGCGTAAAGTAAATTTGAAACGGTCTTACATATTCGTTTTTGGGTATGTTTTTCTTCTCAGGGCATTGGGACACTATATGATCCAGACTACCACATGCATAGCAGGCTCCGTACTCGTGCTTTGGTTTACGACAGTCAGCTGCAAAATGTCCAATTGAGTTGCAGTTGAAGCAACGTTGAATTTTGCCTGGTATGTTCCCAGTGGCAGGCTTCGGACGTTCGCTTATTTGAATATTCATCCGTAGAGTGACTTTGGCAAACGCCTGTAGTAGTTGAGCGGACGTGGTGAAACATTGCATGTATGCCTGCTGCTTCAGTTGGCCATCCGGAATTCCCTCAATAATATTATCAATAAGTTCTTCATCATCTATACGAATGTTTGCAGCTAGTAGTATTTTTTCATTAAAGTAAGCCGCAAATTTTTTTGAGACTCTCCATTTGCGATCCTGAAATCTTCGACGTGACACTATTTTGCTCTCTTTTGCCTGGAAGGCGTCTCCAAGTTGACGCAATAGTTCTGTAGCCGGCATCAAAAATCGGAAGCATTTCTTTTACCACGCTGAGCAGAGTGTTGTTGCTCAAGTTTCGATTTTCATTATCATTGACCATATTACCCATCTGTGAGACTGTGGCAACTCCAGAAGCGACGGTCATATTGCTTGGCGGTAAACAGTGCATTGACTTTTCTTTGAGTATGTACTGAGTTTTCGACTTGAACTAGTTCCAAGCGGCGTCTCAAAAGTTCCAACTGCGCGAAATTTTGTGACGCTATATCGTCATCTCGCTCACTCTCATCTCCAGACTCGTTGGCTTGCTTACCCTCTTCCTCATCGACAATTTCATCACCACCAGCGGCACCATTGATGCCGATGAGAATGCTTGACTCCTTTATGCCCTTTAATGGTGGACATGTTCCTCGGGCTTCGGGAGGCACCAAATTAAGACAGGGCCGCTTTTTTGAAGGCCCAAATTTTCCAACTAATTTCGCAGTTGTGTTGCGCTGTATTCATCCGCATTAATCGTTTCCATTTTATTTTAATATTCTTTGCTTTTTATTTTAAACTTGTAGGCTGTGCGCTTTAAAGTGAAAAAATTTTTTCACTTTTATCCCACTTCTGAAATTTGTAGGCACGTCTGATCTGTTCGGCGAACTCTCAAGAACTGTTTTATTGTTTCATCTTATGATCTACGTACATAAGTATGTACATATTGTGGAACTTATGACTAGAGTAAGATGCATATAATTATGTTTAATGGCATAAGTATAGGACTAATAAAGAAGGGTAGTGTGGGACACAATAAAGAACAGTTGTTTAAGATTAAACACTGTATTTGTAGACATAAAAATATTTTAAAAACATATACATAAATTTTCTGAACTAAGTACGAGATAAAAGTACAGCGCACAAAAATAATAAAGTATTGTTTGAATATAATGCAGCTCACATGCTGTGAGTATATTTTTATCAGCCGATGCATTTAGCTAAGCATCTAACGGCCAACGCAGGATTTGATTTAAATAGATTTAACCCCAAGCTATCAGTACGGTGCATGTATACTGATAGAACTAGACATAAAATCCCACCACCAAATATGTGCCCCATAGACTTTAAGACTTCCTCCAACCAAATATTATTTAAATAAAATCAGTTCACATTTTGAATTCAACAAATGAAGATCGGGTTTTAATTTTTCCTCTCCCCGGAAGCCCTATTCATTTTTGGTCCTTCGAGCCGGATCCCTATTCATTTTTGGTCCTTCGAGCCGGATCCCTATTCATTTTTGGTCCTTCGAGTAAAAAGAAACTCTGTTGTTTTCCCCCACCAGTGGTAAGAGACAAAGAGGTGAACCAGCTCCTTAAAGTCTGTGATCTTATGCTACGCAGTAAATGCTAAGACCAGCTAAAGGTAGCAAAATAAAAAACTCCTGTTTTCCCCCACCAGTGGTAAGAAACGGAGTATAATATAAAATTTTAAACAACAAAGGGCCCAAAGTAAAAAGGCATTTTGCTGTAGAGAAATGCAAAAAGCGGGAAAATTTATAAAAGGGGGGGTGTTCGAAACAAAAAAAAAAAAAAAGGGGAAGGGGGAAAAAAAAAAAGGGGGGGAAAAAAAAAGTAGCGAAGCAGAAAGAAGAGACTATAATAGTCAAAGAACAGTTCCAGTGACATGTTCCAGTGACAGTTCCAGTGACATGTTCCAGTGACAGTTCCAGTGAAGTGCATTTATAGTTCCATTGGTAGAAGAAGACCTACCAACAAGACGAGCGGGACGTGACGACCAGGAAAAGTCAATACAGCCGACCAACAAACATCGGCAAAATAATACCAAGAAGGAGGGACGACGCCATTGAGCAGCAACAGATAAGATAATATTGTTTAATTTTACGTTTCTTTTTCCAAGTATTATTATTATTTTTATTATTATAATTATTTTAATTATTAGTAATATTTAAAGAAAAAACAACATGTTATCGGAAAAAAGTATTGCGTTGTTAGAGAAGCAGTCCAAGTTGATGGATAGATTGAGGTTTTTAGAGACGCTAGACGCTAATGGGATAACTAGCGAAGTATTGAAAGAGTTAGATGGAATAGAAAGTCAGTGGGTAGGGAATCATAATTTGTTGCTTAAAATTGGAGTAATCGATCATGATTACTTTAATAATAAGCGAGTGGAGGATGCCCTAGCCATTATCTCGAAATTAAAAAGTAGAGCGGTGGAAATAGCAAAGGAGGACAGAAAGTATGTGGTGGAAGAGAGGAACGGGATGTAGGCCATTGCCAAAGTGGATTCGGACACGGTAGGTAGGAGTTTCGAGAAGGAGTTTGAGGAAAGAGTTCACCAACTTCGGGAATATCTGGAGAAGGTGAATGGAGACATAGGGGAGAGGAAGATAGAAATGTTTAAGATACATAGAAATAAAATTAATTTTTTGTGGCAGAGGGTACAAAATAAGGTAGAGGAACTGCACCAGAAGTTTGCATCGAATAAGGAATTTGAAGATGCCTTACAGGAGCTAGAGTTTGATATACAGAATACTCTTGGGGCGTTAGAGGAAGTTATTAATAAACCGGTAGGAGTTAAAGTCGAGAATGTTGGACTTAGAGAGGAACTGCCGGTGTTACCGAAAATTCAGGTACCCACGTTTTTCGGAGAACCGAAAGAGTGGGACATATTTGCGGAGCTATTTTTAAAATTAATTGATCGAAGAGAGGATTTAAGTAATGCTCTGAAATTTAATTATTTAAAATCCGCGTTACGGGGAGAAGCGAGGAGCATGGTAGCTCATTTATTGTCGGGCTCGGCCGATAATTATAATGCTGCTTGGGATTTGCTAACCAAGCGGTATGAAAATCATCGTAGGATATTTTCCGAGCAATTAAACCGGATAGTTGAATTACCGGTAATCAACATCGAATCCGCAAAACATATTAAGGGAGTGATTGACACGGTAAATGAGTCAATACACTTGATTAAAGTTAAATCTAATTTGTCCGATGAAGTTGACGTGATATTCGCGCAACTTATACTTAGGAAATTGGATAGAGAGGCTCTTCAGCTCTATGAGAGCCATGTAAAAAAGACAAAGCAGATACAATTGCTATCTGATGTCTTGGAATATTTGGAGCAAAGATATTGTTCTCTAAGTTCCATTAAAAAAGAAGAAAGAAAACCGGCGCAAAAAATGGCAAACACGGCGTTTAGAGAAAGCTGTCCGATTTGCAAAGTCGCCGGGCATAGCACATTTCAGTGCTATAAATTCAAAGGCTTGACACCAATAGAAAGGGTCGAAATAGCCAAAAAAGTGCAATTATGCACAAGGTGCTTGAAGCATTCAAGCAATAAAAGATGCACCAATGAAGTTGTTTGTTCATTGTGCAATAGAGGGCACCATACTTTACTCCACTTTAGTGAAAAAAGGGAGAAAGTGAATACATGTGTGACAGCACAGCCTGCACTGTTGGCTACCGCACTAATAAAAGTAAAGGCAGTAAATGGAGGGTATGAGACCCTAAGAGCCTTAATTGATAGTGGGTCACAGAGCACTATCGTGTCTGAGGAAGCAGCTCAGATTTTAAAGTTGCCGAAAATAAAGGCACACACGGAGATAAGCGGAGTTTCGTCAACCCAGACAAGTACATCAAAGTACAAAGTGAAGCTGGCAATGAAAGTGCGGGAACCGTGGAAAAAGCTTCTTTATGTTGAGGCAATTGTACTGCCAAAATTAATGACTGCTCTTCCAGAAAAAGAAGCAAAGGTAGATATGTCAAAATGGCAATCGTACGTGTTAGCCGATCCTAAGTTTTATATGCCTGGTCGGGTAGATCTAATACTGGGAGTAGATGTGTATACCCGTATTGTAAAAAGTGGGGTTGCAAGGATTGACGGTTTGTTAGGCTTGAATACAGAGTTTGGATGGATTGTATCAGGAACGACAAAGTCAAAAGTAAACAATTCCATTATCGCGACAACGATCTGTAAAATAAATAAAGGTAAAATAGAACCAGATAACAATGTTGAATTTACCCCCCCGGCAGGACCTCGCTTCGGAGGTGTTTCTTTAGCTAGGAACGAATCTATGAAATGCCACCTGAAGAGATTTGGAGCCAATAACAAAAATTTATCATGTAAAAATTGTCATCCTGTAAGTTGGTCTTTTCGAAAAATTGAAGAAGTATTCAATGGCCGCGACAAGAAAGTTGGGGTAGTGAAGACAAAACTACAGGAAGGGTCGATTACAAGACCAATTAGTAAGATTTGTCCGATTCTTGGTGCAAACAAAGCGAAGAGGAAGAAACGCGTTCGCGAAAAACAAGAGGTTGCATATTGCCAGGAATACCAAAATTAGTAATGTTAATGGTTTTGGCCATGCTAATGCTGCTTTGCCAAGTGTCAAATGGAGCTGTTGTGGAGAAAAATAAGCCAAAGGTCACGATAAAAAAGATGAATACAACAGCCGCATTATATTTAGATCCAATGGGTGAGGTAGAAATAGTGTCTTCCTCATGAGATCATATTGTATATTATGATATGACGGCGTATTTTGAAATCCTTAATAAGGGTGACAAGTTGATAATTAAAATGAGGGAGATATGTAAAAAATTGTACAGTTTTGAAGACCAGTGCAATCTAGTATTAGACAGTACTGATAAACAGATAAGAGAAATTGAGGATAACAACAAACTGTTTATGTTACAAAGTAAATCGCGAAATAAACGGGCGCCATTTGAATTTGTGGGTTCGCTTTACCATATTTTATTCGGTATAATGGATGCGGATGATAGAGAAACTATGGAAGAAAACATGAGAAAATTGCTAGCAAACCAAGAGAATCTAAAGGAATTGGAGGCAAAGCAAACGTCAGTTGTTGACTCTACGGCAAACATTCTCAAAAGTACTACCGAAGAGATAAATGAAAATTTCCGCAACATGAATAGGAGAGTTGAAAACATAACAGCGTTAATAAAAGAAAATTACTATGTTTACAAAGAGTCCATTAATTTCTTTATGATAACGAAGCAACTTAGTTCTCTTATTGAGGATTGTGGGAAAATTCAAGCGGAGATAATAAGTCTTTTGATAGATATTAATCATGCAAGACTGAACCCTAATATATTAAAACCGAGTCAACTAAAGGTGGAAATTGCAAATATAAAAGATAGTTTGTCCGAATCGTTAGTTCTACCATGCAAAAGAACAGATACTGAGCTAATATATATATATACATTATTAACAGCAAAAGGGATTTTTGTTGACAGGAAACTAATAATTAACGTAAAAATACCCTTATTTGGTAGGCATCCATCTCTTCTATATAGAATAATCGCAGTGCCAGTTAGGATTAGTAATGATCAGATGATAATGGTACAGGTAAATAGCGAGAATTTAGTCTATAACTTTGAAACAGACTCCTATCATCTAATGACCGAATCCATTTTAAATAAATGTCAGACGTGACAAACTAATAAAAGAGTGTATGAAGGAAGTTGGCCTTGAAGTAGTGCCAATGACAACGCATGTGAAATCACACCATTTAAACAAAATATGAAATCTAACTGTGTCTATAAAACGATAGACGATGGGACTTAAGATCCTATTGGATCGAGCTAGAGAGCAGAAGTAGCTGGCTATTTAAAGTTTCACCATATTCAAAAGTAAAATGATAGATATTCCAGAGCAAGGCATTTTTAGCATCAGGTCAGATTGCACTGCTAGAACAGAAGATAAAATATTAGTTGCACATCACAGCATCGAGTCAGATTCTTATCAATCCATCGCAACATCTCATATAGGTGATAATAGCGAGGTTCCCAAGATAATCTGGGATCCAGTTGGAAATAATTTGTTGAACCATACAGCAGAACTTGAAAGGTTGAAAATTCAATTAAAATCTTTAAAAGAATATCACATTGAATTCTGAGGTTTAAATTTCCATCACGTAACTGGTCATGCTTCTTTAATAATAGCAATGGTATTAGTTATAATAGTAATAATATATGTTATAAGAAAAATAAATGTAACAAGAAGACTACAAACTATAACCTTTGCCGGCCCTTTGCAGAATGTTTAAGATTAAACACTGTATTTGTAGGCATAGAAATATTTTAAAAACATATACATAAATATTCTGAACTAAGTACGAGATAAAAGTACAGCGCACAAAAATAAAAACGTATTGTTGAATGTAATGTAGCTCACATGCTGTGAGTATATTTTTATCAGCCGTTGTATTTAGCTAAGCATCTAACGGCCAACGCAGGCTTTGATTTAAATAGATTTAACCCCAAGCTATCAGTACGGTGCATGTATGCTGATAGAACTAGACATAAAATCCCACCACCAAATATGTGCCCTATAGACTTTAAGACTTCCTCCAACCAAATATTATTTAAATAAAATCAGTTCACATTTTGAATTCAACAAATGAAGAACGAGTTATAATTTTTCCTCTCCCCGGAAGCCCTATTCACAAAGTCTTATCCACCATACGCCGATGCGCCAATTTTCGAATAGAAATAAACGTAGAACTACCGAATAGCAAAAATAGAAAAAGCGGTTCTCCGCCATGGGTACTTCAGGATTCCCCCATTTATATCGTTCTTCACACCTTCAAAAAAGAAAATACATAAAGTGGCGTTTACAAGAAACTATTCATGAAAGAAAGTGAGAATGCCACCAAATCCGTAGCAGGGACGTCTTTTCCGGTAGTCGACTAAAAAAAATCACTAATCTCAGGAGGATTACTACCCGAACATTGCTCCATATTCACCGCCGAGGCGCTAGCTCTCCTAAAAGCATGTACATTAGCCCAAAATAACAAAGGAAATTCGTTATTTTCTCCGATAGTCTATCCCTGATTTCTGCAGTAAAAAACCTAAACTGCCACAATATCAAAAATTCGGAGTATATATAGAGGATAAAAAAGCTGCAAACTGGACAACCTTTGACCATCAATATACCCTCGTGAATGAAAGAGGAGTAGCAACCACTTATCAAGCCAATACTCTAAAAAATAAAGGGTCTATTTTCATACGCCTCCGAATCGGACATACCTCAATGACCCACGGACATCTGCTTACCGGCGGACCCCCTAATACGTGCACATGTAACCGACTTACTATATGCACATCCTAAACCAATGCCACAACTTGGCGAGAGTCAGAATAAATATATTTAATCACCATCAACCAACTGATATCTTAAAAGTTGTTAGCGAAAGGAACATAAATCTCATTAATGAATTTGTAAAACAAGCCAGAATTATAAACCAAATTTAAGACTAGAATATAATTAATAAAACAAGCGTCGAAGGCCATAGCAGCTTGTACGCCATAAAGTAAGTGAGTCTGTGTTGACTATCGGCAGTTAAATAAGATGGTCTTAAAAGATTGTTTCCCCGTTCCAATTGTGGAGGATGTGCTGGAAAAATTGGCCAATTCGAAAATTTTCACAGTCATGGATTTGGAGAATGTTCCAGTAGAAAAAAGCAGCAAAAAATACACCGCATTTATAACGAAAGAAGGCCTATTTGAGTTCAATCGAGCTCTCTTCGGGTTTTGTAATTCGCCAGCCGTGTTTATACGTTTTTTAAATCACGTATTTCAAAATCTCGTAAATGAAAACGTTTTGGATCTGTACATGGACGATATTATTATACATGCTGGTACTACTGACGAATGTCTTGCAAAGGTGCAAGAAGTCTTGAATGTAGCAGCTGAGTACGGACTAAATATAAAATGGAAGAAGTGCCAATTTTTGCAAACTGCCATTACATTTTTGGGTCATCAAATTGGAGAAGGAAATATCAAACCAGGAGTGGAGAAAACCAAAGCCATAACAAAGTTCTCGATGCCGCAAAGTATCAAGGCTATGCAGTCTTTTTTGGGATTAACTGGTTTCTTTCGTAAATTTATCAGAAACTACTCGTTAATTGCCAAGCCACTAACAAATCTGTTGCGGAAAGATGTCAAATTTAAAATGGGTTTTGAGGAGCAGCAAGCAGTCGCAATCCTGAAGGAAGCATTGGTAAATGAGCCTGTTTTGAGACTCTATCGTAGAAATGCAAAAACGGAAATACATACAGACGCATCAAAAGATGGCTTTCAGCAAATTTATTACAGTGGCAAGTAGGTGAATTGCATTTCATTTTATTCAGGAGCAAGAAAACGTCGCAGACAGAAGAAGGGCTACACAGTTACTTGCTAGAAGCTAAGGCCATATTCCTCGCCTGTAAGAAATTTCGTCAATACATTCTTGGAATTTCTTTTAAACTCGTTACCTATTGCGCTGCGTTTAAGCAAACGTTAAGCAAGAAGGACGCTCCTCGAGAAGTAGCTCAGTGGGTGCTGTACTTACAAGACTTTGATTTTGAAGTAGAGACAAGGAAAGAGACTAAAGCATGTGGATTGACTCAGCCGATACCCAATTGGAATCATGTTGGTATCCTCGGTAACCATGGTGAAAATTAAAAAAGCTCAGGAGCAGGATGCGATGATAAAAGCAGTTTCGGAAATTCTCAAAAGCAAACCCTATGACAACTTTAATCTTAAAGGAGGTCTTGTATACAAGGTGGTGCAAGGAACAGATTTGCTTGCAATACCAAAATCGTTAGAAAAGGAAATAATAACCGAGGCGCACAATGAGGGACACTTTGCGGTACAAAAAACGATACATGCGGTACAACAAGACAGTTTTTAGGGGGATGGAGAAATCTAGTGCCAATCTTGTGGTCTGATTCCCAGGTAGACGGCCAAGCTTAAATAAATGAAGCAAGCAAGTCGTCCCTGCCGACATTGAGTAAAAGTACCCCATAAAGTCAAAAATAATCAAAATCGCTATCAATTTACAAAAAAAATTCTCTTAGCATGCACTACTTGCCATGCAGCAACACTGCACTGCTTGCCATGCAGCAACAGCGAACGCATGCTATCTCGCTCACACTTAACAGCCCATTTTGCATGGGGCGTTTCAGTACAAAACGGAAATACGTATATCTCCGATAATTATTGTCCGATTTCGGTCAAATTTGGTCAGCTGATGTATTAATGTGCATGCCAAATAAGAATACGATATGTTAAATATTGCCGTAGTTATAGGTTGGCAAAAATTTGAAACAAACTTAATCTGTCTACACAACAGACGGATGTTGACACCAAATTTGGTTGCTCTAGCTCCTATAGTCTCTGAGATCTAGGTGTTCATACGGACGGACGGACAGACGGACATGGCTCAATCGACTCGGCTATTGATACTGATCAAGAATATATATACTTTATGGGGTCGGAAAATTCTCCTTCTGCCTGTTACATACATTTTAGCGACTTTAATATACCCTTTTACCCTATGGGTACAGGGTATAAAAACTGTCCGTACAAAAGTGGCCAAAAAAATATTGTCGATTTTCGGGTTGAAAAGAATCCGGAGGTGGAAAAAACGTCTTGTCAAGATGGAGTTTTCCACAAAACTTGCCTATCATTGGCCCAGTGTGCCCGTTCGGCGATCCTTCGAAAATCCCCCCTCTCGACACTGCTGGTCACCCTTTGAGCATTGTTTCCGTGATGAAGAGAGGGGCGCTCTTCCGGGTTGGCGACCCCTAAGTTGGAACGTTGCCGCGGGACGGACTCCGTCGAGTGCAGGAGAATGTGGTGCGCCTCACCACATCAACGGCAACCTGCCGTGCTTCGACACGAACTGTCGGAGTGCTCGTGCGCCAAGCAATTTGTGCAATATTTATAGATCAGCACCGCCCGTAGTCGATTCTCTACCTGGAGGTTGAGGAACCGCCAACACTGACGGAGCGCGTGCACCCCTTGGCAGACGCGGCAACGGTAGGACTTGGATCCACGCAATCGATTCCGTTGTTCTCTTGTGAGAAGTCGATCCCAGTTGTTGTTGGGCGTTACTGCGATTTGTGCAGCTAGAGCCCGAGGCGATGGAGTCGCCGGCTCAGCCATGGGGCCACATAGCACCCAGCCGAAGATAGTTTCCAGCCCCACGAGGGAGCCGCAAATGTCCTTTTTGATCCGGTCCCCCAGAATATGGGGGAAAAGATCTTCTCTAATTAACAGATCGATCGGGGAACTTTGGTAAAACCACGGATCATCCAAGGCCAAGTCAGGGAGGTTCCCAGTTACTCTCTGGCGGAACGAACTAGAAGGCAGTGCGCCGGCCAGATTGGGCAAGACTAAGGCGGACGTCTCCACCTGCCTGGACGGATCCTTGGGAGACACTACCTGTAGATGGCATAATTTTTGAGCTCGAGCGGCCAGCGAATACGAGATGCCACTAATTTGAGCGTCGATGACGCGGAATGGAGGCCTCATTAGATTGAACAATCGCTCAGAACATTCCTTCCGACCCTGTGCCGATGAGAGCACGAGCCTTGAAATCGGCACCTGAATGCCGAATAACCACCATAACAGTCCTTAGCAGGCCTTTGCGGGGGGTGGATACGAGGAAATTTTAGAGGCTATGGCTGGAGGATGGGCGCTCAGCGGGCTCGGGCTGGTGCGAATGGGCTTGCGGCTGTACAGTGGATGCTGCCACCACGGAGGCATTGCAGCGATGCAAAAGCGTGTGGTGTCTTTCCTTGCAAATATGGCAGTTGTGCGCACTAGGACATTCATTGATGGCCACGGGCGAAACAATTTAGGCACAATTTTTGCTGCTTGGTTGCAGCCATTTGATTCTGCACGGACATGTCGGTAAATTTTGGACAGATGCGGATCGGGTGGTTCTCCTTGCCACACAGCTTGCAGGCGATCTGGTTGACGGTGACCTTGGCGTTTAATGCCTGGAATCTCGTCGGAGGCACTGCCTTACGGTTGACCGATGGAATGCCCGGCGCAGCGGGACTCGGTGTCCGACCTTCTAGAGTCTCTAGAACTCGATACCGATCGACTAAAAAACTGCTTATCTCCGCCCACGAAGAGAGGGCTCTTTTGTTGGGGATGGATTACTTCCATAAAGCGATGGTGGCGTTGGGCAGTTTGGAAGTGCAGAGTGCCAGTTTTCCGTACTGACACCGAAGCGTGGTCAAACACCCTTGGATGGTGGTTTGCAGCTCTTTCAAGGCCGCACATGTCTCATGTACAACCGATGGAAGGTTGAACCGAATCTTCGTCTGGGTGGCAACCAGCTGCCTCTTGTTTTTCGAAACGAGCCTGGAGATTCTCCCACGCCGCGTGAAAATCTTCATTGGTCAAAGGGGAGCTAAACACAATCGCTTTTGCCTCTCCACGCGTCTTGGACACCAGATGATAGAGCTTCTCAACTGGTGCCAATCTTGGATTATTCACGTACATTGCAGTGAACAGGTCGCGGAACGTGGGCCATTGGTTGTAATCTCCAGTGAAAATGTCCACTTCACATGGAGGGAGACGGTACCCAGGCTGACTGTGGGGTGTCGCGTGGACTGTTTAAGAGACGGAGGATAAATCGGCGGATTGGAGCTGCTCGACACGTTCCCCGAGACAAGAGCCACACCGCACGTACACCATATATACGTACTCGTATTTTGACTTTACCGTCACTAATTCGGCAAGAGTCTCCTCGCGCCCATCTATCGTGAGAGCTCGCGTACATGTCATATACTCCGCTTCTATTCTGGACCACAGGACCTTTGTCCGTTCTAAATGCATTTTCAAGGAGAACATGGGAACGTCGCCTTCGATCGAGCCCATGGTGTTGACCTCAAACACGGTCAGACTGTCGCATGCTGCGATGACATGTTTGCGGCGTCGAGAAGTCGCTGAGACTCGAATCTGGTGAGGACTTTATTCGAGGGAGCAGACACCGTGACGCTGGGGATGGAGCGCGAGCTAGAACTGGAGAGCGCGGGTGATGGACTGCGACTCGACGCGGAAACCCGTCGGGGGGTACCACCGGAAGGTCCGGGTGATGACGATGCACTGGAGAAACTGGTCTGACAACGCTTGACGGTAACGGTTTTGCGCGGGACCTTGGACTTAGCTGGTGGTGTCGATGGCGATATGGAACGGCGAGGCATGGTTAAACGATCGGCTTTGTGGCTGCTTTTCGCAGGATCGGTGGGTATAGTCGAACTTGATTGACTATGCTGTGAAGGCTAACGCGTTGGTCGGCGAAATGAATAAAGTGGACTGTATTTATTTTTAGGGATAATATCTGCCAACTTGGTACATAAAGTTAAAATATCAGAGAGATATCTATTTGGCGGGAATTGGAAACAACTTGCATATGGAGTGCACAGGTATCTGAGTGCCCTTAACTGGTTAACATTTAGCACGATTTTTTTCTTTCTGGAATAATTTAATATTAATTAACTCCGTTTGACTTTTATTTTGTGTGTGTCGGATGTGACTTGGTCGAGGAAAAAAAATACCGCTAAGATCGGATCAGACCTGGAGCGTCCGTTTTTCAAATTACACAGGAATTTTTATTTCTAAAAAATAAAACCCAGAATTTGGATTGGATTCAAGGTCCCGAAAAATGCTTTTTTTTTTTAAATATTTTTGATTTTCATTCTTTTGCTCTCACTCACTCGAAAAACCGCGGAAATTTATAATTCGGTCAGAAAGAATTTTTTTCTGAATATTTATTCTTTCACGTTTTTGTTTCTCTATTAAATTCGGAAGAAATTAAATAATTTATTGCGGGAGTAGCAAAATATCGTGACTGGGATCAAGTCACACCGTGAGAGTCACGCGACAGCATTGACGAACGAACAGCTGTGCTGTCAGTTGACGCGTGCTTTGCATTGCGTGGAAAAACAATTAAATTAAATTTGCTTCTTGATTTTTTTTGAGCAAATTAACATGCAACTGGATGTGTGGAAAAATTTAGAAAGTGTGCGGGAATTTATTGCCAATGGATTCGATCGCGACTGCAGGTATTTTTTTTTTTTTTAATTCATCTATTTACTTAACAATGATGGCAATAACAAAAGTACAACCTAAACAAAAATAATTAGAGAATGGACATTTAGATACGGAGTGGGTTCCTGCGGGACGTCCCTAAGGGAATTGCTTCGCAAGGATCGCGTCAGTTTCTACGTTGCACACGCAACGTAGAAACTTTCTGCTTTCCGCAGGGCTTGCGCGATAGTGGTGACGAAGGTGCTAACCGCCTCTTTAACACGACCGCCGTCTCTAATAGCTGCCGCTCCTTATGATGCTGAACGCATTCGAACAGCGCGTGATATGCGTTCTCTACCACGCCGATCCCGCAGTATGCGCACTCGCTAGTTGAGTCGTGGACAAATCTATGGAGGTAGTACCTGAAGCACCCGTGGCCGCTCAGGAATTGGGCTAGCTGGAAATTAACTTGGCCGTGGGGCCGCTCAATCCACCGCCTTATATCAGGAATTAGCCTGTAAGTCCATCTGCCCTTGCTGGACTCATTCCATCGACCCTGCCAAGTATCCATGCTTCTCTCTCTTGCTTCGACACGGGCTTGTCTCCTTAAAGTGCCGTTGCGCATGGCGTCTGCGATGAGTTTTTGTTCAAGTGCGAGTAGATCAATGGGCACCATAACTGCTATGACCATTACCGCGTCGTCAGAAACCATCCTGAAAGCACAGCACACGCTAAGGGCGCAGAGTCGATACGTGGACGCAATGCCCCTTCTGTAGGTTCCCACTTCCATCGCTGACGACCAGATCTGTGCTCCATACAGAATGACTGAGCGCACGACGCTCATAAGCAGCATTCTCCGCTCTAGTCTAGGGCCCCTCGTATTTAGCATTATCCTACTGAGCGATCTGGCGGATTCGGTGGCCTTCACTTGTGTGTGTTCCAGATGTTCGCGGAAACATAGTCTCGTGTCGAGCTGGTTATCATGGTTAGCGCTTCGTTTGCTACGGCTTCGGCTTTGCTTAGCTATTTTGCTGCGATCACAACTGCGACATCGTCTGCGTAGCCAATTAGATCGCATTCTGCTGGTAGATGGTGACTAGTTGGAGGTTTCCATCGCTGAAGTAGCTCCAAATTATTGCGCTGAGGTATTCTGGAACTCCGTATCCATGGATGGCGTCTAAAATACAGCCCCAATCCGCTGTGTTGAAAGCGTTCTTCACGTCACCGTACTGGTTTGGGGATAGCCCGCCTCCAGCACAGATGGCTGCGTTCAGTCGTTGGCCAATGAGACTTTCAAATACCTTACCCATTGCGTCTACGAGGCAGATCGGTCTGTACGAGGATGCATCACCTAGTGGCTTCCCCGGTTTAGATATAAGTACCAACTTCTGGGATTTCCATTGGGAAGGGAAAATTTCTTCCTGAAGGCATCGGTTGTACGTTTCCGTGAACAACTCAGGGCGGGTTGAAATGGCTAGTTTCAGGGCACGATTGGGGATCTCATCTGGACCTGGTGCTTTACTCGGCTTGAGCAATCTGGCAACGTTCAGGACTTCTTCGTGGGAGACAGGGTCAATTTCATAAAGAAGGCCTGGGGCGGGTCGTCTAGAACTTAGAGAATCGTTGCGTCTGGGGAGCAAAGCCTCTACAAAAGGGAGCAACTCGGGTGCGGCAGTAGGGGTGGCTTGTCTGTTCGACCATGGGTCCTGGTCGACTGAGTCGCAGAGTGCAAGGAAGACTTCTCTTTTTGCCGCTGTGATGGCTTCCTTTAGCGATTTCCGCTTACTATGGTAGTTGGAGTGTAAGTATGCTCAGCATGTTTTGCGGATATCGCCAATACGGCTGTTCCACCAGAAAACAGGTGGATGGTGCTTCCTATAAGGGTTCGCGGAATCCATCCCTTCGTCGCATGCTGCCGTCACCAAGTTTGTGAGCCGATGTGGCATGGCTTGGGCCGAGTCTCGTATCCATTCCGAACCGCAGATGATCTCACTAAAGGCACGTGGATTAAACGTGTACGCCTTGTAGCCTTTCTTTGTGTGGCGTTGAGCCGCTAAGGGCAGTGCAGTATCGCCGACGGAGAAGATAATCGCCTCGTGTTCGCTAGCGGTGTAAAAGTCGCCTATACGCCACGTCGAGGTCCTAACCAATCTGCTGCTTACGTAAGTTAGGTCGATTATTGAACCTCTAACTGCCCGGTTAAAAGTGTTCCGAGTACCTTCGTTAAGCAGGGCGATGTCTAATGATGCGGTGGCTTCTAACAGAGCGCGACCTCTTGCGTTGGTGAGGGCGCGGCCCCATTCGTGTGCCCATGCGTTGAAATCGCTGGCAATTATACAAGGGGAATGGCGCCTTACGTCTCCTTCCAGCTCGTCCAAGGAATGACAGTATTGCTCGAGGGTCAAACTAGGTGGTAAATAGCAACTATAGATTCAGTTTCCACCGATCCGCGCTCGAACATAGTATTCCCCAGACCGCGAGAAGTATAGCTGTAGCGGTTGATTCCCGCATGACCATATTGCTGCTTATCCTGATCGGCTGTTGGCCCAGTTGCTGGATGCCTTGGCTCTAAAAGGCTCGCTAATTATAGCCACGTCCGCTTTTACTTCGCGCGCTGTCTGCTTAAGGAGATCATTCGCAGCTTCACAGTGATTAATGTTTAGTTGAATAATCTTAATCATTGTGTTTACGGAGCGGCATCTTCTTATTTCTTGCGCCTACTGATGATGGGCAGCGCTGACTTCCGGCTGCGTGCGTGCATTGCTCCAGTCCGCTAGCCTTGCACAGGAAGCAACACGCTTTTTTGCTGCAATCCCTAACTTTGTGGTCTTGACCACCACACTTCAGGCACCATTTGCTCTGGTCTACTGCATCTACGCACCTGGCTGCGATGTGTCCGTATCTAAGACACCTGTAGCATCTGGGGAGAGCGTCGTTCACCTTAATGCGACAGACTGTCCATCCTACTTTTACGGATCCAACTTGGAGTATTTTATCCGCTGCCGGTACTGGGACCCAAATGATTGCCTTCTGCGTACCAAAGTAGGCCGGGCGCAGACTCTTGATCGCATCAGCTTCCACAGACACCCCCATTTGTGAGGAGAGAGCGTAGATAACGTCCTCTCGTGTCGTCATCTCATCTAGATCACGGATTTCCAGTCTGGTGTGGGCTATTAGTGCCTTTGCCTCTGCTTGGGGCCCGAGAACTGAACCGATGTTTTGCCTCATCAACTGCAGGTTATCGGCGGTGATTTCCTTCAATTCTAATAGGAGATCTCCTTTCGCAGTGCGTTTGACTAAGCGACCGTTCTCCCCTATTGACTCCAGCTTCTCGTCTTCGCTCCTCGTCACGCTCCTTAGCATGTCGCTGTATGACATGCTGCCGTTGCTGTGTACCAATATGGCATCAGGGCGTTTCTTCAGGTGTACAGCTCTCTTAGGTTTCCCTTCTACCTTATGCCAGCGATTTCTCTCCGGGACTAGGGCCTCCGTTTGTGCCTTCTGCTGGTCCCTGCTTCTTGGCGGATTTTTGTGCAGGAGCGCCTTGCGACGTCTGTGAAGAGTTATTCTTCTTGAGCTCCAGTAGATCGGTCTGCTGGGACCAGCATTCTGTTGCCAACTTGTTTCTGCATTTATGACAGACACTGTTAGCAGGCCTCAGCGTTTGGTTTGCGCCCTGATGGTCTTTAAAGAAGGTATTTACAGCATCGTAGAGGGTCTTCAGTTGGATAAACTGGCCTCTAAGTTTGTTGTTGATGTCTTGATGTTGATGTTGTTGTTCTTGTCGTCACCACCTTTACTATTCTTGGTGTCGCCCAGTGTAGTCGCTTCCAATATATCGCTTCCATGTCGCTGAGCTCCTTACAACCGCCAGGTTCATCGTTCCTACTGGCAAAAATTTGTAAGGAGAGGACTTCCAGAGAAAAATAAATGACCAAAAATGAAAATAAAATTTATACTATCTAGGCCAGGAAATAAACCTCGGTCAAGGTCAACAGAAGTGAAAGTCTGCTCGCTTGACTGTTGCGCCACCGGGAACTTTATAAATTTGCAACCAAGGAAATGTTCATACAAATTGGAGAGAAAAGTCGCTATGGAAAAAGCGGGACATTTTTCTCTGCAGGTGAGTATGTACATATATGTATGTGAGAAGGAAATAAATGGCAATAAGAATTCAACTACTTATCAGATTCTCCACCAATGCGATGCGATTGGTTGAAGGACCAATGTTTGTAGGGGGATGGAGAAATCTAGTGCCAATCTCGTGGTCTGATTCCCAGTGGAAATTAAAACGCGCGACTTTTCGTTTGAAGTAGACTGCCAAGCTTTATTATTCTAAATGCGGGTCACACACGTACATATATGAGGGGGTAAGCGATTGGAATAAAAAACTATCCGTACAAAAGTGGCCAAAAAATATTGTCGATTTTCAGGTTGAAAAGATTTCGGAGGTGGAGAAAACGTCCCAGTGTGCCCGTTCGGCGATCCTTCGAAAATGCCCCCTCTCGACACTGCTGGTCACCATTTCTGGCGTGAACAAAGGCTATTGGATTCCACATCTGGAGGGCAAAGTAATGCGGATTATATAAAATGCATAATTTACAACAAAAAGCTCGGTAAAAAGGAGAGAGTTCTTCATCAAATCGATAAAGGTTTTGAGCCTCTGAACACTTTACACGTGGATCATTTAGGACCAATGGTAGTATCCATTTTATAAATTTTATAAGTACATCTTTGCAATGGTTGATGACTTTAGGAAGTTTGTTAGGATGTATCCCACTAAAACAACAAATGCCGACGAAGTCATCAAGAAGCTTAAGGAGTGGTCAGACGTTTTTGGAAATCCAGTTCGCATTAAAACTGATCGTGGATCGGCATTCACGTCATCCAGCTTTACAGAATACGTAAACCAAAATAACATCGAACATGTGTGGAGTACCACTGGAGTGCCAAGAGGAAATGGACAGATTGAACGTGTTAATCGATCTATTTTAAGCATTATTTCTAAGTTATCATCAGAGGAACCTGAGAGGTGGTACAAGTATGTATCTAGAGTTCAGAAGGCTATTAACTCGACTGTCCATAAATCTACAAAGCGATCTCCATTTGAACTAATGATTGGTGTCAAAATGCGGTGCAGACCTGAGAAAGATATTGTGCAACTACTTGAACACGAATTGCTTGATACATAGTTTTGATGATGAGAGGCAAATTATGCGCCAGAAAGTGAAAGAAAATATTCAACAGGCTCAAGACAGCTACAAGAAACAGTTTGACAAACATCGGAAAAGCGAGATCGGATATAATGTTGGAGATCTGGTGGCCATTCGTAGAACCAAATTTGTAGCAGGGAAAAAGTTGGCAAGCGAATTCTTAGGCCCTTATGAAATAGTGAAAGTTAAGCATGCAGGACGCTATGATGTACGTAAAACAGCAAATGTCGAAGGTCCAAACTACACGGCTACAAGCAACGACAACATGAAACTATGGAGTTTTTCGGCAGACAATGAGGATGCATGGTCATCAGAGGCTGATGACTAATCAGGATGACCGAATGTGAGATGGAATGGGACAGGGTGTGACGTTGTGGCAACTCCCCGTTGAGTAGGGAAGTGGGGACGGTGTGCCAACTCCAGAGCAGTGAAGGCAAGAAGCAACAGTGAAGTAAAGAAGCAGCAGCAGCATTATAGAGAAAGAGAAATCATATACATAAGTGAAGTTCAAGAAGAATTATTTTGCCAACGTATCCACGATTCCATTATATTATTTAATAAACTATATAATTATCTTACATAAATATATATACATATATCTATGTATACCTATATATATACAGTTCAGCAAACATCCGACAGAATGATATTAAGAAATACAATAATTTCCCATAATAAAATGTTTGAGATAAATTAATTCAGTGTGATAATTATAGATAGCAACATTGTTCAAGATACTCTTACTCAGGAAAACTCCTTGGGCCCATGGATGATGAGTTCCGTTGAGATATAGAGATGACACTGGAGAAATTATCAAAAAGGGATTAGAATACGTTCTACAGATTTTTACTAAATTGCATAATTAACTAATTTAAAATAACAATAACACGAATTTATCAAGATAATTAATTATGCATCTTAGCGCTAAACTAACTTATAACTATAATGCTCTTGTTTCTACTACTTATGTATTTGCCATCGATCGCGAAAGCGTTCGTGCGTCTCTCTTTTAATTAATCCAGGCCAAAATGTTGTCCTCCAGTTTCCTGACGCACCAACTGGAGTCGTTAATACCAGTCGTTAACACCACTAGCAATTGGCCTTTTAGGGCAGTCAAATGTTACTGCTGCGGTGATTTCCGATCTGTTCCGTTTATCCTGACCTTATTTCAGCAGTCCTGAATTTGGTGTATATTCTTTTCTCAGGTTTCTTAGAACTCCGGTCCAAAAGAAAGGTGCGGTCCCGGACTAGTAGCGGTTGGTTGTAGTGCTTGCCGCTTCTTAGAAAACGCACTAGCCGGGCCGATTTCTTATCTAAATCAGATTGTATTAGGGTTAAACTCTGACCATTAAGTATCTCATACCTTTAAGATTTTTCCCACTTCTGGCTGCCAAAATATTTGGGCTCTATGCAAAACTAAAAGCTTTAGCTACTTAACCCGGGAGTTTGTCTATGTTTTATTTATTTATAAAATATCGAATTGCTCGTTTCGATGTGATCATGGTGCCCTCGACGTTAACTCTGGCCTGTTCTACGAGTTTTCTACTGCTTATAAGCACAGCTTCCGTCTTGTAAGCCGCCAGCGACAGAGCCATTGACCGAAGCCAGCATGTGATGGCCATGATGGAGACTGCTGGGTGCTGTTCTGTGGTTTGCAGATCCTTAGCCACGACGACGACCCCCACGTCGTCTGCATAGCCAACCAGTTCGCAGCCGCTTGGTAGGGATAATCGAAGAATTCCATCGTACATGGCGTTCCAGAGCAATGGTCCCAGCACTGAGCCTTGGGGGACTCCTGCTGTGATTTCCCTTTGTACGTCGCCAGTGGAGGTAAGGTATGTGAGCGTCCTCCCTTCGAAGTAGCTCCAGACGGCTGCGTGGAGGAACTGTGGGACTCCTTGCTCCCGGATCGCGTCGAGGATATGACCCCAGTCCGCCGAATTGAAGGCGTTTTTGATATCGAGGGTGACCACTAGACAGTATTTTTTGGAACCACCCTGCCACCGGGTGCCCTCTATTGCATTAAAGGCAATGCTGACAACTCTGCTGATGGTGTCCAAGGTTGATCTGGCTTTTCGGAAGCCGTATTGGTTGGGGCTGAGCCCGCCGTTCTCGCTGATGGCTGAGTCGAGCCTCAAGGATATGAGCTTCTCGAACATCTTGCCCACAGAATCTATCAGGCAGATGGGCGCTGAACGCTGTGTCTGCGTCCGTCGATTTGCCTGGCTTCGGGATGAGGACCAGTTTTTGGACTTTCCTTTGGGATGGGAATATACCTTCCTCAGGCACTGGTTGAAGTGCCTACAAAGACATCCGGGCAGAGGGCCACGGCGAGTTTGAGTGCGCGATTTGACACGGCATCTGATCCTGGGGCTTTGCCTGGTTTGAGCAACAATGAGCGAAGAAGCATTCTTATATATGAAGGACCAATCGCGGACTATAGTAAGCGCAGACCCAGAGGTATAGAGAAATACAACTCGCATGTGATGCATCCATGATACGCAAGCGCCACGGATAAAATATACGGAAACCAGTCTATTGGTGGAACGAAGAGATTGCAAGGCGACTGCTTGAGAAGAACAATCCCACTAAACTGGTGGAAATCTTCAATCGATGCCTAGCTAACCAAATTTTCCCAAAGAGATGGAAGCTCCAGCTGGTGTTAATCCGCAAAGGCGATAAAATAGATGAACCCTCTGCATATAGACCACTCTGCATGATAGACGTCATCGGCAAACTATTCGAGCGGATCATCTGCAACAGACTGGAGGCTGAGCTGGTAGAACGACAGGGATTGTCTGACTGGCAGTTTGGGTTCCGAAAAAATAGGAATACCATAAATGCCATCAACTCGGTGGTAAACATTGCCATGGAAGCCATCGAAGGACAGCGATGGAAAGGTGGACGAAAAGAATATTGCCTTATAACGACGCTGGACGTTCGAAACGCGTTTAACTCAGCCAGCTGGACAGCCATAGTGGAATCACTCGCTCGCCTGGGGATCTCCGAATATCTTATTAAGATGGTACGGAGCTATTTCCAGGACCGTGTGCTCATCTATGACACAGGCAGCGGGCGTGTAGAGCACAACATAACATAATGTATGATGCAGTGCTCCGCCTTAGCATGCCAAGCAACACGCGTGTCATAGGCTTTGCAGACGACATAGCGGTAGTCGCAGTTGCAAAAGAGCTAGCGGAGGTAGAGGCAAGGACTAACACAGCCATACGGAAAATCGTTGCCTGGATGCAGACCAGAACACTGACACTGGCTGCCCATAAAACCGAGGCCGTACTAGTCAGCAGCAGAAAGAGAGTGGAGGCAGCAATAATAAATGTGGCAGGATGCACTATCACCTCTAAGGCAGCCGTCAAATACCTAGGGGTAATGCTGGACCACAGATTAACCTTTAAGCAGCACCTGCAGTTCACAGCAAGCAAAGCTGCACGAGCAACAACATCGCTGTCAATGAGGCCCACGGCAGAAAAGCAGGTAGCTAATCACCACAGTAGTCCGTTCCATATTGCTATACGCAGCAGCAATATGAGCCCCAGCAATGTCCATCCAGACTTACAGTCGAGACTACAGATCCGCATACAGGACATGTGCGCTAAGAGTTGTATGCGCGTTCCGAACAGTGTCAGAAGACGCAGCTCTGATGCTTGACGGACTAGCCTCGCTAGACCTCCTAGCAAGCGAGGCACAAAACACCAGCGCACCTGAATCAAAAAAAAGATGCACTGATGGCGAGATGGCAGGAGAGATGTGCACAGTCCACCAATGGCAGCTGGACGAGACGACTTTTACCAGATATACGTCCATGGCTATCCCGCGTACATGGACTTCTTTCTGTTTCACAGATACCGACGGGACATGGCTGTTTTAAATCTTATTTGCACAGATTTAGGCCCGTTTTGCCCACACTGTGCAGGGGTCATAGAAGACGCAGAGCATGTTCATTTTGTCTGTCCTCGATTTTCTGCTGAATGAGAAGAGCTATGCCTAGGCATCGGGAGGCCATTTATAGTCACAGATTTTATGGATATCCTACTTAGCTCGGAAAGAACTTGGAAAGAACAGTTAGCCACACAGCTGCAGTAATCACACAATTCTTGCGTCGCGCCGAACGTCAGCGCAACCAGAGGTAAATCAACCAAGTCTCGCACTTTTCGGCTTTCAATGCTTCCCCCCTTCATAAAAAAAAAACATGCATGTGCACACATACATACATGATTACAAAGTGTGTGTTGATTCAGTCGGTTGCTTTTCCACGGCAGCTCCATAAACTTGCCGTTTTCTTGTGTTCTCGTATTGCCTGCTCTGTGGAAAGGAGTACTGAACCTTAGTTCGAGGTTCAGTCAGGCCTGTACTACTCACTGTTTGCCCCGGCTGTGTCCCTGGACATATACGTTGACCAGGTTGCGTCGTCGTCGGTGAGGGGTGCGGCATCGCCCAGAGGGGTCCCGCGTTTTTAGTCTTGCATGTGTGGGTGGCTCGAATCCACTCCCATCCACAAAATTTCTCCACTTTCCGGCACTCTCACCCACGCCTTTTACTTTGGCACTAGCCAATCAGCTGGCGTACGGGTAACCAGATTAGCGAGAGCCTCGCGTTAACAGCACCTCTTTTGCTGTGCACTTATCAGCTGCACCTGAGGGAAAGATAGCTCACCAAAAGTTTTCACGATCCCCAGACCAAGAGTGCAGCATACTCTCCGAACCCGCAAATATAAATAAGACATTCGGTTCGAACTAGTCAAACACAACCGGTGGTGCTACTGGCATAGCGCATGCCAGCAATATCGGCCAGTTCGCGGTTCAAATCACGGACAAGACAGTTTGAAGAATCTCGTTTTTTCTTTTCCCCCAATTAATTTTTCCCAAAATATATCTCCAAATAACAAAAAAAAAAAATATTAAATAAATCAAAATAAACCAATTAAAATAGAAAAACCAAATTAAATCAATTAAAATAGAAAAATCTCCCACGCTCCCAAAAATACTTCCTCCCACTTTCTCACACCTTCCCGTCCAGCGGTGGAGGGCGGCGAGTACCAGGCGGTGTTCGGCCGGCGCGGTTCGCTCTATCGAACAACGCCGCAACATCAGCAGTGGGCAACGCCCGGCAAATCTCCGAACTCCTCGGAGGCAACTGCCGCTGAATCCTCAGCGATGCACGGTGGAGCATCATCAAATGTGATCCCAAAATGGAGCCCTAGTGGAGGCGGCGATGTCCCGCCAAAACGGGTTAGAGGCGTAACGCTTACCAGCAGCAGATATAGCAACGGTAGCTGCAAGGAACTGTTGCAGATGGGCGTTCTACTCCAGGAGATTATCGAAGCCACAGCACTCGACTCCAAAATACGCCACATCAATAACAAGATGCGCGGGCGCGTCTTACAACTGAAATCCCTATTGGATGCTGTCAGCACTTTTTTCGAAAGCCATAACGAGGAAGACAATGAGGCCGACTCGTACAGTGAGATGTTAAAAAAAGTAACCCGCAACAACGACGGAAATATAAAATCCCTTGGCGAAAACGTACGCATGGTCCGACGCACTGCAAAGGGTGATCTTCTTCCGGAGCTAAAATCCGCAGGATCCAGCAATCTACAAAAGCTGGAAAAGAACATAGGAGCCGTCCTAGGAAACCAGGCTGTAATCAAGGCCCTTACAAAACAAGCCAGGCTGGAAATCCGTGATATGGACGAAATGACGTCACGCGAGGACATCATCCATGCCCTCGACACACTTAACGTTAAAGTAAGTGCAGATTCCATTAAAAGCCTCCGACCAGCCTACTATGGCACACAAAAAGCCATTATTAGTGTCCCCGTTAACACTGCTGACAACATCTTGGCGACTGGGAAGGTAAAAATCGGATGGACCGTATGCCGTATTTAGGTAAGCGACTCCCGTACCAGGTGCTACAGGGGCCTCAGAACTGGCCATATAGCCACAAAATGCAGCGATGAGACTGATAGAAGCAACTGGTGTCTCAAATGCGGGTCAAAAGACCACAAAGCTAAGGAGTGCACGAACAGTCCATATTGCGTCCCTCCAAGAGGGAAGTTTTCCTGCAGCTCTGCGACTCTGCCGAGCATGATCCCTGGGGCAAAGCGTACAAAACGGTGCTGAAAAGAATCTACGCCAACCGTCAATCCACCCCATCCGACTAATTGGAACTCACACAAATCGTCGAAACCCTCTTTCCACAACGAGCTGACTCACTGAGCCGCAGACGGCCGTAGCGGACGGCCCCCTATGATATTGACCCGGTCACCGCAGGAGAAGTGATTGCACTGGCGAGGACTCTCAAACCAGACAAAGCCCCAGGATCAGATGCCGTGTCAAATCGCGCACTCAAACTCGCCGTGGCCCTCTGCCCGGATGTCTTTGTAGGCACTTCAACCAGTGCCTGAGGAAGGTATATTCCCATCCCAAAGGAAAGTCCAAAAACTGGTCCTCATCCCGAAGCCAGGCAAATCGACGGACGCAGACACAGCGTTCAGCGCCCATCTGCCTGATAGATTCTGTGGGCAAGATGTTCGAGAAGCTCATATCCTTGAGGCTCGACTCAGCCATCAGCGAGAACGGCGGGCTCAGCCCCAACCAATACGGCTTCCGAAAAGCCAGATCAACCTTGGACACCATCAGCAGAGTTGTCAGCATTGCCTTTAATGCAATAGAGGGCACCCGGTGGCAGGGTGGTTCCAAAAAATACTGTCTAGTGGTCACCCTCGATATCAAAAACGCCTTCAATTCGGCGGACTGGGGTCATATCCTCGACGCGATCCGGGAGCAAGGAGTCCCACAGTTCCTCCACGCAGCCGTCTGGAGCTACTTCGAAGGGAGGACGCTCACATACCCTACCTCCACTGGCGACGTACAAAGGGAAATCACAGCAGGAGTCCCCCAAGGCTCAGTGCTGGGACCATTGCTCTGGAACGCCATGTACGATGGAATTCTTCGATTATCCCTACCAAGCGGCTGCGAACTGGTTGGCTATGCAAACGACGTGGCGGTCGTCGTCGTGGCTAAGGATCTGCAAACCACAGAACAGCACCCAGCAGTCTCCATCATGGCCATCACATGCTGGCTTCGGTCAATGGCTCTGTCGCTGGCGGCTTACAAGACGGAAGCTGTGCTTATAAGCAGTAGAAAACTCGTAGAACAGGCCAGAGTTAACGTCGAGGGCACCATGATCACATCGAAACGAGCAATTCGATATCTTGGAGTCTGTCTCGATACGAGTCTGTGTTTCCGGGAGCACCTATCTCAGACGCAGATAAAAGCCGCTGAATCCAGCAGAGCTCTTGCAAGGATCATGATGAATGCAAGAAATCCCAATCAGTCACGACGACTGTTCCTATACAGCGTGGTGGCGTCGATCATCCTATACGGAGCTCGGATCTGGGCCCCTGCGATGAAAACATAGAAGTACGCACAGTATCGGATGACGCAGCTCTGGTTATTGCGGGCACAATACCGATTGACCTCCTTGCAGATGAGGCAGAAGCCATCTCTTCGGATGTCAGCCAGGGGGTTCCAGGGGATACAAATGGCAAACGCGCTGGGACGCGTCAAAGAAGGGCAGGTGGACTCATCGCCTCATTCCCAACATCGGTAATTGGGTGAGCAGGAAATGGGACCAGGTGAACTACCAACTAGCCCAAATACTGAGCGGTAATGGCTGTTTTGGGCAGTACCTGCACAGGTTCGGGCACCAGCCATCACCTCACTGTCACACTTGCGGTAGCCACACAGTGGAATACACTCATCACGTGCTTTTTGAGTGCAAGCGCTTCGACAATGAGAGCGCGGAGGTGCAAGCCATGTCTAGAGTACAGCTAGCAGAGTGCAACCTGGTGGCTTTTATGCTGACAGGTGAAGCGGAGTGGAACGCAGTAAACAAGCTGGCTGTATAACCCGTGAGCTCCGACGATCAGAGAGAGAGAAAGAGCGAATGTAGGATAACCTGAACTCCCGTCCCCGCGACGCAATTCCCATAGGGATGTCCCGCGGGTCCTGGTCTTCACTTAAATCTTGCTTTTCACTCACTATGTTCTATGTTATAACAAATGAATTAAAAAAAAAACATACATGTGCACACATATATGTGCACACGTTCGGGTAGCTGGGTGAACTACTAGACGATCGACTCACTGGTATTTGTTTTCGAACGAAGACAAAAAGAACGAAATGAATAAATATAATTCGTTTGTACATTCTCCCAAAAGCAAGAGGTGTTTTAATTCATATTTGTTTGTTTAAAATTAATCTAATCCAAAATGGATTGATAACTGGCGCAGCCTAACAACATCAGGGACAAGAAGAAGTGCCCCGAAGGAACCTACTTTCATTAAATAATAAAGCATAAGTTATTATTATTTGATTATAAAATAAAAAAAAATTAAATATATATATATATATACATAATATTATATGTATTACATATATATATTATTATATATTAATAATAAAATAAGCTGGACGTCAAAAGAATCTACACGAACAGGCAGGCAGCTCCTTCCAACGCAGAAGAGGTGAAGCAAACAGTGGACACCCATTTCTCCCATCGTGGGGACGCGCTGAACCTCAGACGTCGAGTGGCGAACACCCCCTCTACGATATTATCCCAATCACGGTTCAAGAAATACTGGCTGCGCAAGATTCCTTAAGCCGAATAAGTACCCAGGTCCCCAACCGCGCACTAAGACTAGCTATGGCTCTACAGCCAGACAGGTTTGCTGCGACGTTCAACCAATGCTAATCGGAAGTCCTATTCCCTGAGCAGTGGAAAGCTTAGGAGCTGGTGCTTATACCCAAGCCAGGCAAATCTAGAGACGCAGCACCTGCTTACAGGTCCATCTGCCTGACAGACTCTATGGGTAAGACTCTAGAACGCTAAATCAGCAGCCGTCTAAATGACGCCATAATCGCTGGAGGCCGGCTATCGGCCAACCAGTTTGACTTCAGGAAGGCTATGTCGACTGTAGACGCCATCAGGCGAGTAGTTGAAATCGCATCAAATGCAATTGGAGGATCGAGGTGGGAAGGCGGCTCGAAGGAATATTGCCTGGTTCGTATACCCTTGCGAACTGTGTTTTTGATTTATATATAATTTGCCAGAATCATAAGGAAGTATGTAAAACCCATCAAATATAAATTTGATGTCCGTGGCATAAAAAGAATTTAATACAATTTTTTTTTCCCCGATTGTTCCTATAGTCGACTGATTCTGATGAAACTTAAAAGATATATTTCTTTTTATATCAAATTGTCAAATAACAAATTTCATGACAATTGTTTCAAAAACACCCAAGATGTTGATCAAGAACTATATTTTTGACCGATCGTTCCTATGGGAGCTATATGATATGGTCATCCGATCGAGAGGATTCCGAGATATACAATGCCTGCAGCAAAAAGAAGCCTAGGTGCAAAATTTCAGCTCTGTAGCTCCAAGGGTCTCGGAGGAGATCCAGACAGACGGACATGGCTATATCAACTCAGCTCATCATGCTGATCAAGAATATATATACTTTATATAGTCGGAGATGCTTCCTTCTATGCGTTGCAAACTTCTGACCAAAATTAATATAACCTTTTTGCAAGGGTATAATAAGAGCAGCAAACTTAAAGCTACAAATATGTAGACAAGTTTGAATTTTTAAGAAAAGAAATTGAGTATTTAGGACATGTTGTAAGTTCAGATGGCATAAATCCAAACCCATCCAAGATCAAAGTAATAAGGAAATTTCCTTTACCTAGGACCCAAAAACAAATTAAATCCTTCTTAGGGTTAATGGGTTATTACAGAAAATTCATAAAAGATTTCGCTAAAGTAACTAAACCATTAACTAAACAATTAAAAGGAAAAAGAAATGTTGTTATAGATGAAGAGTTTCAATCAATGTTTGAAGTTTGCAAGTCCCTTTTATGTAACGGCCCTATACTGATTTATCCTGATTTTACCAAGCCGTTTATATTAACAACGGATGCTAGTGATTTCGCTTTAGGGGCAGTATTATCTCAAGGAAATCTGGGATCAGACAAACCTGTGTCATTTGCTAGCAGAACTTTATCCGATACATAATCAAACTACGGCTGAAAAAGAGAGGTTTGCCATAATTTGGGCAATAAAACATTTCCGGCCCTACCTTTTTGGCCAAAAGTTTAAAATCATAACAGACCCCAAGCCTCTAAATTGGCTAATGAGTTTTAAAGAACTGTTTAAGATTAAACACTGTATTTGTAGACATAAAAATATTTTAAAAACATATACATAAATATTCTGTTCTAAGTACGAGATATAAGTACAGCGCACAAAAATAATAAAGTATTGTTTGAATATAATGTAGCTCACATGCTGTGAGTATATTTTTATCAGCCGATGCATTTAGCTAAGCATCTAACGGCCAACGCAGGCTTTGATTTATATAGATTTAACCCCAAGCTATCAGTACGGTGCATGCATGCTGATAGAACTAGAAATAAAATCCCACCACCAAATATGTGCCCCATAGACTTTAAGACTTCCTCCAACCAAATATTATTTAAATAAAATGAGTTCACATTTTGAATTCAACAAATGAAGATCGGGTTAATTTTTCCTCTCCCCGGAATCAATATTCATTTTTGGTCCTTCGAGCCGGATCCCTATTCAGGAACCAAATTCAAAATTAGTAAGGTGGCAATTAAGATTATTGGAATATGATTATGAGATTATATATAAATGAAGCAAGCAAGTTGTCCCTGCCGACATTGAGTATACTCTGTACCAAGTAAAAGTACTCCATAAAGTCAAGAACGATCAAAATCGCCATCAATTTACAAAAAAAAATTCTCTTAGCATGCAACAACAGCGAACGCATGCTATCTCGCTCACACTTAACAGCCCATTTTGCATGAGGCGTTTCAATATAAAATGGAAATACGTATATCTCCGATAATTATTGTCCGATTTTGGTAAAATTTGGGTAGGTGGTGCATTGTGGCTATATTAATGTGCATGAAGTAGTTCAGCAATTAACCGACAAAACACAAAATCGCACAGCCAAATTAAACAAAGACAAAACTACCCAGCACAACTTGACGAAAACGAAATCATATTTCGAAAAGAAAATAGAAGAAATAAATGAACACCTCGTTTAACAATACATAAAATACTAGAAGACAAGGGACCTACTTTCATATCAGCAAAAAAACAAAAAATTCATAAGTCAAAAACAAAACGAATAACTAGAAACCAAGGAACTCATAGTCAAAAATTTAAGAAATACTTATTTTGTAAATTTTAAATATATGAAGTACTATACCTAGGTTATGTTGCAAAAATAGTTGCTATATTTATGTTGCGAAAGAAAAGTAAAATTAAAAAAAAAAAATATGAAATAACGCTATAATTGCTATATTTTTGTTGTTGTAAAACTTAAAAGAAATATTAATTTTATGCCATTCTTATGTTAAACAAACTTCTAATTATATGAATTACTATACTTATGTACAAAAAGAAAAATTGCTTTACTTATGTTGCGAAAGAAAAGTAAAATTAAAACTTATTTTATTTATTTATTTAATTGCAAGAAAGAATTAATTCTAAACTATAATGAGAGAAAATGCCAGAGCAACAAAGGCCTTCAGGCTGGAGTTTTTTTTTTACAATTATTCTATTATATTTAATGCATTGATTACTTTTATAAACTTTTGTATATTGGAGAGGTTAGCCTCTGTGATAAAGATGTTAGGGGAGGGAGAGTTAAGGGATTTGCTAATATTGATAATGTGTTGGCATTGGTAGGTAAGGTGTTGGGTTGTGAGGTTATGTCCATTACAGTACGGGCAGATGGGAGGTGTTTTGGTTAGTATACATTCGTGTGTAACTTTTGTATGACCTAGTCGGAATCTTGTGTATATATATGTGGAGATTGAGTCCGCGCAGATGATAAATTTTATTTTTTTTTGTATTAATTGCGAGCTCTACCGCACTGAGAACCGCTTCTGCTTCTACTGTGATGATAGACGTGTGTCCAGATGTAACTGCACATTTTAGTATCCTGTTGTCTTCGGTGACTACGCTGAAGGCTGTAATGTCGTTTTTTTATAATGATTACTTTTACTTATAATGATCTCTAGACTTGATGGCTTCTTGCTTCGTTTTCTTTTAAGTTGTTTTAGAAGTGAGTCATGTAGAGAAGATCCATTCGAATTTATAAGGTTTTTTATGTTACTGCTGATGATCCATTAAAATCGAGTGTTAAGGTCAGGGAGTCCACTTTCCGCGAGCATGTTGTTAATAGGAGTAGTACGGAAGGCACCAAGTGAGAGTCGGATTGAGGAGTGATAGGGAGATGATAACTTTTTAAGGTTTGTTTTACAGGTTTTACCATAGAGGCTGTAGTCAATTTTAGCTAGGATAATGGATTTTGAAATGTTAATGAGGGATGAGGTGTTACTGCTTAGTTTGTAATTACTTAAACCTTTAATTATATTAAGTCTCTTATTTAATGTATTTATTAATGTTTTGACATGTTCGCTCCAAGTGTACTGGATTGGGTTGGGTTTTGGTATAATTGCATTATTTCAATGTTGGTGCATCTGTGTTTTTTGCATATATGTTTATAAGTAGGTGGATTTTTTAGCTGATATTTCGGTGCCAGTGACTTCGCACCATTGGTAAATTTTGCAGAATAGTTGGTTTATTTCTGTGTTGTACTCGAGATTTGGTTTGAGAAAGAGATAAAGATTATCTGCGTACATAATGTGTGTGAAAAATTTTTTTCGTTGATCAGATCATTTAATCTGTTAAATGCTATAAGAATAGAGTAACAGACATTTTTTAGATCCATTTCGTTAGAGAGTGTATTGTTAACCTTGACTCGAATTCTTCTGTTTTTTAGATAGCTGTGTACAAAGTTTATGATTTTGGAACCAAGTTTCAATTAATGTATTTGTTGTATGTAGTATGCAGTGGGCACCTACTCTGTACAAGATTTCTTGTGGCCAGATTATTACAGTTATTGTATTGTTAGTATTGTTAGTTGCGCATGGTGGACATGTTTTAATAATTTTATAGTTAATGTTGTCGTGACCAGGAGTGGATCCTTTCAGGGTTTGGAGGCAAGATTGAAGTTCTATGAGTGTTATGGGTAGTTCAATGATTTTAGCTCTATTTTTCGGAGTGTATGTGAGTGGTGTTTGGTCTACGTATTTTTCTTTGTTTTGGTTGAAGGGATTTGAGAAGTTTGAGTCTTGTGAATAGTCGGACCATGACTTACACAATGCATTGGCTATTGTTGTTGAGACGGTGGTGTTGCCTGTCTCTGTTTCAATTGCATGAATGTGCGTATTTTTCCTGGTCCCCGTAATAAAGTGGACTTTGTCCCAGAGTACTTTTGCTGTTGTACTAGGGTTAATGTCTTCTGTGAATTTAGCAAAGGAGGTTCTTTGGGCTGTTTTTGCTGGATATTTGAACTTCGCGTTCGCTCTTTTATAATTTAGCATATTTTCTGTGTTTAGGTGTTTGCTTGTTTAGACATGTAACCTTTCCATTTTCAGTATGTTTAGTTCTGGGTTCCACCAGTAAACGCAGTTGTTTTTAATTCTATTAGGATTGGAGGTGGGAATTGTTTTGTTAGCAGATGATTTGACTAATTTAAGTAGTTTGGCTGCTGATTGATTTGTGTTATTTGTTATAGTCAGTTGTTGTGCTTATTGGTCTAGATATTCCTGAAATAAATTCCAGTTTGCTGAGTGTAGTTTATATCTAGCGGCATAGCGGCATAGCGGCATAAGTCTACGTACAGCTCGTACTCGCCCCTTATATCTTAAAAAATTAAGTAAAACTTTTGATGAAAAATTATTAATTTAATTTTATTTAATTCTTTCAATTTAAAGCTTTCATTTATGTTTTGTTTCAAAATTAAAAAAACATTAATGTAACATATTTTTCCCTAATAATATAAAAATACAATGCTAAAAAAACAGCTGTACGTAGATTTATGCCGCTATGGTATGTGTTTTGTGTTCTGAGTGTCTGTATGTGGTGGGAAATAGTTGAATGCGTATGGGGTAGTGGTCGCTGCCGTAAAGATCTTCGAATGTAGACCAGGTGGCATTAAGGTTTAGAGGAGGTGAGCAGAAGGCTAAGTCTACATTTGTGAAGGTGTTATGAGTAGAGTAATGGGTGTGATCCCCGTAGTTAAGTACTATAAGGTTGCTGTTTTGTATAAACTGAACTACAGTGTTTCCTCTTTGGTTATTTGAAGTTGATCGCCAGAATGAATGCCAAGCATTGAAATCTCCTACCAACAATACTGGCTTACTGAAATGGTTTATCAGGTCGTGAAGATCCTGCTCAATGAATTTGTCGGTGGGCGAGAGATAGAGATTAATTATTATAAATGGGGTTTCAGCTTGAATTTCGGTAGATATGGCTAAAATGTTAGAAGGGCAATTTATTATTTTGTGTTCTATGGTTTTAGAGATTAGAAGAGCTACCCCTCTGTTTGCTTTGGGGGCTAGTATGTTTATGTCGTTTTTGTGATATATTGAAAATTGATTTGGTGAGGGAATCTTTGTATCGGAGTTAGAGAGATGTGAGAGAGATGGCTTGTAGTTTTTTATTAAGAGAGAGAGATTATGGTATTTGTCTTTATAGCCATTTAAATTCCATTGTAACATTTTGAGCGTCATGATGTTAGAAGATAAAGTATAATACATTGTTTTATTTACTTTTAAATTTCCATAATCTTCCCCTTTTGTCTCTCGCACCCACTCTCGGTTCAGCGGTATGCACTTTAATGCGTTGTTTTGGGTGGTCTTTGTGTAGCGGTTGTTTGAGCGTATGCTGGTTTTGTGGTGATTGTAGTCTGTTGGTGTTGTTTGTAATATTTAGTTTTGCCTTCGTACATTGTGCATTTTTCAATTGTTTTTATTTTTATTATGTCTTGTGCTTCTATATATTTTGGATAGTCCCAGCTGCTGGCAGCATGCTCTCCGTTGCAATTAGCACAGCAAGTGCGAGTGCAGTTGATTGGTTGATGTATTGGAAGGCCACAAGGGTCGCAAATTGTTTTGCCGTGGCAATGTTTTGCTGTGTGTCCTATAATTTCAGAATATCTTCCTTTACCCGTGCAACGTGCCATGAGATTTGGATTTTTTTGTGGTAGGTTGTATAGGTTAAAGATAATCTGAACTACTCCAGTTGGAATTGATTTGCCGTCTATTTGCTTTGAATATTTATATACGTCCACAACTCCTTGTGACTTAAGTTCGTTCACAATCTCGTCATTTACCTCGTCTCGTACCTTTGCAGTGATATAGATTTGTGTGGTATTGCGTTTTGATTTTGCAAAGGCCATGGAGCTCTTTAGCAGCAATGAATTTTTCTGCAATTGTTGTATTTTGGTGCTAATGATTTTGATCGCTCGATCAACTGCAAAGCACGACTATGAGGAGAGTGGTTTTTCAGTGTCAATGGATAACATTACGATGTATTTCGGATTAGGTACCATTGGTAAGGTTTCAAATAATGGCAAGGGCTTTTTTCTTTTGGTTTAGGGCTATCACTAAGCAAGGCAAAGCTATTTGCCCCTTGATTGTTGTGCCCAGGGGGCATAATTGAATTATTATTATACCCTGTACTCATAGGGTAAAAGGGTATATTAAAGTCGCTAAAATGTATGTAACAGGCAGAAGGAAAATTTTCCGACCCCATAAAGTATATATATTCTTGATCAGTATCAATTGCGAAGTCGATTGAGACATGTCCGTCCGTCCGAATGAACATCGAGATCTCAAAAACTATTAGAGCTAGAGCAAGCAAATTTGGTGTCAACATCCGTCTATTGTATAAGCAGATCAAGTTTATTTTAAATTTTTGCCACGCCCACTTCCGCCCCCGCAATTCGGGAAAAACCTATAACTAGAGCAATATTAAAGATATCGTATTCTTATTTGGCATTTCGTCGTCATTGCCGACTGCCGACATTGAGTATACCCTGCACCAAGTAAAAGAACTCCATAAAGTCAAAAACGATCAAAATCGCCATCAATTTACAAAAGAAATTCTCTTAGCATGCAGCAACAGCGAACGCATGCTATCTCGCTCACACTTAACAGCCCATTTTGCATGGGACGCTTCAGTACAAAACGGAAGTATATATATCTCCGATAATTATTGTCTGATTTCGACAAAATTTGGTCAGATGGTGGATATTAGCTATATTAATGTGTATGCCAAATAAGAATACGATATGTTTAATATTGCTCTAGTTATAGGTTTTTCCCGAATTGCGGGGGCGGAAGTGGGCCTGGCAAAAATTTGAAACGAACTTAACCTGTCTACACAACAGACGGATGTTGACACCAAATTTGGTTGCTCTAGCTCTTATAGTCTCTGAGATCTAGGTGTTCATACGGACGGACGGACATGTCTCAATCGACTCGGCTATTGATACTGATCAAGAATATATATACTTTATGGGGTCGGAAAATTCTCCTTCTGCCTGTTACATACATTTTAGCGACTTTAATATACCCTTTTACCCTATGGGTACAGGGTATAAACATGTACATAAATATTCTGAACTAAGTACGAGATAAAAGTACAGCGCACAAAAATAATAAAGTATTGTTTGAATATAATGCAGCTCACATGCTGTGAGTATATTTTTATCAGCCGATGCATTTAGCTAAGCATCTAACGGCCAACGCAGGCTTTGATTTAAATAGATTTAACCCCAAGTTATCAGTACGGTGCATGTATGCTGATAGAACTAGACATAAAATCCCACCACTAAATATGTGCCCCATAGACTTTAAGACTTCCTCCAACCAAATATTATTTAAATAAAATCAATTCACATTTTGAATTCAACAAATGAAGATCGGGTTATAATTTTTCCTCTCCCCGGAAGCCCTAATCAGCCCCAATGGTATACGAACTTCGACACGGCCGAAGTTAGCACATCCTTCTAGTTTTTTTTAGGTATCAGGTCAAATTGTTCCTTACAGACTTGAAAAAGATAAAGGAATTCTGAAATTCTTTTAATTAGTGTATAACAATAATTCTATGTGCTATTCTTCTTCCGAATATTTATCTTTTTAATAAGATATTTTCTTTCCAAAAAGAAGTTCTAATTTTAAATTTTAATACCTTAATTTTATATTTGTTTTATCATTTATTTCTGAACTAAAAAATGCCACGTGTATCTTCTGTATCTAGCCAAAAATAATGCAGCTCCAGGTCTACCGCATAGAATTCCCATTCAGATCGCAGAGAGGATTCGGATGTCAGTCAGCAAAAGCAGGAGCGAAATACGGCATCACGAGGTCGGCAGAACCCGGAATATCGTTTACCTGAACGAATTTGGAACACGGCAACCCGTTCAGAACGCAGAGAGGATTCGGATGTCAATCAACAAGAGCAGGAGCGAAATGGATAGCCGATTAACGATTATTCACCTATTGAGAAAATTTCCGAAATCTATTAGAGGATTCCAGGAGGCAATCACAACGAAAAATTGCAGCCAAAACAGCACAAACAAAAGGAGAGCGGGAGGAAGCCAGAGAAACACAACGTCATCGGAGAATGGAAATGACAACTACACAACACAGATTAAAAATCAAGAAAAAACCAATGGCATGTATATACGTATATATGTATATACTGTGGAGGGTCATGGTTCCCAGATAAGGGATACGATAAGATATTTCCTAACTTAAATGTGGGTAACGCATTTTACTTGTCGTTGAAATTTCCGAGTCAGTTCAATAAATATTTATTTTGTTTAACATGTCACAAAAGCGTTTCTTCAGGAAAAGTTACAGTTATTTGCGTTTCTAATTGTTTTGAATTTATCGAAGTTCTAGAATATCTTAAGGATTTAAATTGCGTTGAAAAGCGCTTTATTTCAACCCGAGTTCCTTTTATGCGAGTTGTATCACTTGGTTATGAGAGGCAATGTGGTATTAGAGGTGCTGTGGTAAACATTCCAATATCGGTTCCGATATTCTGTTATTGCTTTCGCGCACTTCCGGCAATACCCACACTGTACAAGTCCATTTAAAACGCACACGAGAGTATAACCACAATGTTATGACCGAAACCATCCAAGCGTCCAATATTTAAAAGCTCGGTTATCTGACCCAGCGCCGTGCTCTCGATATTTTGAAATAGTTTGCGACAATTGATAAAAACTTTTCAAAATCTAAACGCCATCCCACTCCCATTGGTTTTACTGGTAAACGAGTGCACCAAAACTCGATCCACTTATGCATCGAATTGAAATATTGTTTCCTTTAGAAGATGAAGAGCCTAAAATAAGCTTTAAACACCATAAAATGTTGAAGAATCAGAAAAAGTTAACGGATTCCTAAAGGTTAGCTCAGATAAAGATGCTAGTGGCCGAATATCAGATGCACAGCCGGTAAGATTCCATTCATGTTGTTGTATGGTTGCGATCAACGTGGGTCCGTTGTAGGTGAACTGACCGAGTATCTTGATGAGAAGTTTAGCTCCCACGAAACTTGTGACCTTGACGCTATAAAGCAGGCGAAAAGCAAATACTAGTATTCACCACTCAAAGCGGTATGCACTGAAGCATAGAGGACCATTGACCACTGAAGACATTGACTTCGTTGCTATTCGTAATAAAGAAGTCACTCCCGGATCGTGTAAGAAATTTGCTCTCAAGTACTGTGGTCTTTATAAGATTAATCAAGTTCTTCCGATCGACCGTTTTGAAATTACAGATATTGATGATTGTCAGCTTACCCAACTGCCGTATAGAGGGATTCTATAATCAGCCCGACTCAATTTGCAGGACAGGTTTCTCAGAACGCAGAAGGGATTAAATTACCGTAATTCATTAGTCGTTGTCAGATTCAAGTTGACTCGAAACCTTTCGTGGTATCCGCCGGGTGCTTTCTATATACTAGGGTTTGTCCTTGAGGCTGTCAATCCCTTGGACTTTAACATGTTGGTGTAAATTCAAATAATGAGCCTCGGATAACGGGTAATAATACCAATAATTTAACCACTAAGGCTATTCGCCCAGGAGCCCAACATGAATCAGGCATAGGTCGGGTTCGTGTATAGTGTGTGGACGTTTATTCAAGAAAAATAGATGTCTTAGTGTTCACATGTCACATCGGCACAAAGACAAACATGATGAAATTTGTAGGCCGATCGACGTAAACCTCAGGTGGGGTGATTAAGCTTCTTAAGATGTTGGCTGTTGGCGAAAATGAAGCAGAGCTTGAAGCAAGTGGTAATTTGAGGTATCCTAATAAGAAGCTAGTGGAGTTTTTAATCACCGTAGCTCCGAAGCTAGTAAATGCTATCAGAAGAGCGGTGACTGCAAAGCCAAACTGGAATAGCAAAGAGTTCATTCTGTTCCCATCCCAGAAGTAGTGGAACCAAATACCACACGACGTCGCATTAGTTATATCGAGCGATGCAGCTAAATATCAAGATCGGTCACGCCTCCAATTACAACATCACAACAGTCGAACAGCGAAATAATGCGGATACTTCAGGGCTATCGCCTTGTCGTATGCAATCCTCGATGGTGAGCCGAGGTCTTGCAATCTATTATTGGTAGTGCGGTGATCTCGGGAAAGAAAAACACTCTCCACAGCTTGTTCAACTACCTCCTGGAAATCTTTCCAAAACATAAGCAAGTACACATCAGGTCAAGACCTCCTAGGAGACAATGTAGAAAGAAGCAGTACGCTACAGTTCAGCGAAACTGGTGTAAGCATAACGGGAGATGGATAAAACCGTTGTTAGATGAAGCTCATGGATCAGCAATCCCAATTCGAGAATTTATGGAGTCATTTTGGAGAGAAACAATGTCACAATCCAGCACTTGCTCTTGCGATAACGCCATGTTTCATTTGGAACATTCGCTTGAGTCAGTTCGGTCTGCTATTACAGTACTTCTACCTAAGGGCAAATAAAGAGAATCATCTTCTTGTCTGGGGCCTGATGGGAAATCTAAAAAATCTGTTAGGAAAATTCCCACAGGTATTATGCTACGCATTATGAATCTAGTTCTATGGTGCGGCAAAATACCCCAACATATCCGACTGGCCAGAACTATTTTGATTCCGAAAACGGTAATTACTGTTTCCTCGGTTTTGGTCAGGCAACTAAATGCCATTCTGGCTTCCCGACTGACCTCATCAGTTAATTGTAATCCGCGTCAGCGGAGTTTCCTACCTACCGATGGATGTGCTGATAAAGCGACGATGGTCGATTTAGTTCTAAGGGATCATCATTAAAGGTGGAAGTCGTGCTATATTGCTACACTTCATGTTAGCAAAGCATTCGACTTAATATCTTACCAAGCAATCTACAACACCTTGACTGCATATGGTGTCCCAAAGAATTTTTTCGACTACATACAGAAGTTGTACGAGGGTGGTGGTACCACTCTCAATGGGGAAGGATGGAGATCGGAGGAATTCGTCCCTGCTAGAGGCGTGAAGCACGGTGACGCTCTATCTCCCATAATGTTCAACTTGATCATTGGCCGGTTGCTTAGGTCCTTTCCCGACAAGATTGGTGCCAAAGTCGGAAACGCCATGACAAACGTGGCAGCATTAACCCTTGGGAGTGTGACGATAGGCGTTCTGAGAAAATTTGACAGGTTGGTACAAACTACCGTTAGAAGATCTCCCACTGGTCGTGTCAGTAGCCTTTTTCCACGCCCCCACAATTGTAAGGGTGTCGGGATTCCATCACTTCGATGGATAGCACCGATGCGTCTTCTGAAACGATTGAGTAATATAAAATGGCCTTATCTCGAGCAATCCGAGGTAGCCAGCTCTTTCATTGACGACGAAATGAAAAGGGCCCGGGATAGATTATTAGCGGGAATTGTTAGGCTACTTACACGATATGAGATAAGCACATACTGGGCAAACAGGATGCACATGTCTGTAGATAGTTGCGGTCTCCGTGAAGCAGGTCATTTTGGCTAGCAGCCAAACCACATCATGCAAAAGTGCTATTGTACGTATGGGAGGCGGATATTTAAACACAACGGCGTAGTAAGTGGTCTCAAGCATGGTGGCCATCCGACAAAATCACGCATATGTGATTGACGCACAGGTTGTGACAGACAGACGGGCCTTAGATCAAGCGTATCAGCGTAAGGTTGAAAGGTTTGACAAAGAGGAAATATGCACAGGATTGCGCAAATTTTCGGAGTGATAGGGAATATCGAGTTCAACTCCAGAGGAATTTGGAGGGGTCCGTTTGTAAAAGGATGGATTGCGAAGGAACTCCTCATCACTGGCGATAGTAATATCATCAGTGTCAGAGTAGTAAAAGGCAGACTATTATGTTTTTAACAGTTCATGCATTATTGTGGATACTCTCGAGCTTGGACTTAACCATACACCTGGTTCAAACTTCGCTTTCTACCTTGGCATAACATCAAAGTGGTACAAACATCGCATAGGGAAATACAAGGAAGGTTTTAGTACGTAAGTGCTGTAGAATTTCCAATGTGTTGTTATTCTGAAGAAGCAGTGGATAGTGCATGCTAGATAAGAAAAGAAATTCTACTATTAAGTATCTTTAGAAGATTCCCCATAAACTTAAATGGCGGTATTAACTATGACTCTCTAAAAGTTACTGATTGACTCGTCATCTGTTTAGTGACACAAAATATTGGATTGCCTAAGTTCCTATAAATATATGTGAAATTTGTTTAAAATGTTTATTTTCTATTTAAACGACAATTTAATTAAATAATTTTAATTGACACAATTAAAAATGTGTTTTAATGAATATGTAATTCACAATGTTCATTAAATGTAATTTTATAAAAACATGGTACTTTTGAAAATATTTGGGCGATTTTGAGAAACCGCGGCACAAAACCTATATAGGTGGTGTGATATCGAGCATTGTTTAAGATTAAACACTGTATTTGTAGACATAAAAATATTTTAAAAACATATACATAAATATTCTGAACTAAGTAAGAGGTAAATGTACAGCGTACCAAAAATAACGTATTGTTTTCTATTAGCCGATGCATTCAGCTAACAGCTAACGCAGGCTTCGATTTAAATAGATTTAACCCCAAGCTATCAGTACGGTGCATGTATGCTGATAGATCTAGACATAAAATCCCACCACCAAGTATGTGCCCCATAGACTTTAAGACTTCCAAATATTATTTAAACAAAATCAGCTCACATTTTGAATTCAACAAATGAAGATCGGGTTATAATTTTTCCTCTCCCCGGAAGCCCTATTCATTTTTGGTCCTTCGAGTAACAAAAAACTCTGTTATTTTTCCCCACAAGTGGTAAGAGACAAAGAGGTGAACCAGCTCCTTAAAGTCTGTGATCTTATGCTACGCAGTAAATGCTAAGACCAGCTAAGGGTAGCAAAACAAAAAACTCCTGTTTTCCCCCACCAGTGGTAAGAAACGGAGTATAATATAAAATTCAAAAAAAAAAAAAAAAAGTGCGTCTGAAGTTAAAAGGCAGTTTGCTGTGGAGCAATTGCAGAACGATCGGGACGAATTTATGAAAGTGTGGCGTGTTCCAAGCTAATATCAAACTGAAAAAAAACGTTAAAACTCGCGACGGAAATAAAAAATCGTGTCAGTGGCTAGAAAAATTTAAAGTAGCGAAGCAGAAATAAGAGACTATAATAGTCAAAGAACAGTTCCAGTGACAGTTCCAGTGACAGTTCCAGTGAATGTTGCAGTGAAAGTTGCAGTGAAAGTTACAGTGAAGTTAAAGGAAGCTCAGTGGTAGAAGAAGAACTACCAACAAGACGAGTGGGACGTGAAAAGTCAATACAGCCGACCAACAAACACCGACAAAACAACACCAAGAAGGAGGGACGACGCCATCAGCAGCAGCTACAGATAAGATAATATTGTTTATTTTTACGTTTTTTTTTTAAATATTATTATTATTTTTATTATTATAATTATTTTAATTATTCTTAATATTTGAAAAAACAAACATGTTATCGGAAAAAAGAATTGCGTTGTTAGAGAAGCAGTTCAAGTTGATGGATAGATTGAGGGTTTTAGAGACGCTAGAAGCTAGTGGGATAACTAGCGAAGTATTGAAAGAGTTAGATGGAATAGAAAGTCAGTGGGTAGGGAATCATAATTTGTTGCTTAAAATTGGAGTAATCGATCATGATTACTTTAATAATAAGCGGGTGGAGGATGCCCTAGCCATTATCTCGAAATTAAAAAGTAGAGCCGTTGAAATAGCCAAGGCAGGCACTAGCAAGTCAACTGTCGTTGAAGTAGACGTTAGACCGGGAACTAGTAAAGCAGCCATTGCCAAAGTGGATTCGGACACGGTAGGTAAGAGTTTCGAGAAGGAGTTTGAGGAAAAACTTCACCAACTTCGGGAATATCTGGAGAAGGTGAATGGAGACATAGGAGAGGGTAAGATAGAAATGTTTAAAATACATAGGGATTAAATTAAATTTTTGTGACAGAGGGTACAAAATAAGGTAGAGGAACAGTACCAGAAGTTTGCATCGAATAAGGAATTTGAAAAGGAAGTTATTAATAAACCGGTAGGAGTTAAAGTCGAGAATGTTGGTCTTAGAGAGGAACTGCCGGTGTTACCGAAAATTCAGGTACCCACGTTCTTCGGAGAACCGAAAGAGTGGGATATATTTGCGGAGCTATTTTTAGAATTAATCGATCGAAGAGAGGATTTAAGTAATGCTCTGAAGTTTAATTAATCCGCGTTACGGGGAGAAGCGAGGAGCATGGTAGTTTATTTATTGTCGGGCTCGGCCGATAATTATAATGCTGCTTGTGATTTGCTAACCAAGCGGTATGAAAATCATCGTAGTATATTTTCCGAGCAATTAAATCGGATAGTTGAATTACCGGTAATCAACATCGAATCCGCAAAACATATTAAAGGATTGATTGACACGGTAAATGAGTCAATACTCTTGATTAAAGTAAATTGGATAGAGAGGCTCTTCAGCTCTATGAGAGCCAAGTAAAAAGACAAAGCAGATACAATTGCTATCTGATGTCTTGGAATATTTAGAGCAAAGATATTGTTCTCTAAGTTCCATTAAAAAAGACGAAAGAAAACCGGTGCAAAAAATTGCAAACACGGCGTTTAGAGAAAGCTGTCCGATTTGCAAAGTTGCCGGGCATAGCACATTTCAATGCTACAAATTTAAAGGCTTAACACCAATAGAAAGGGTTAAAATACGCAAAAAAGTGCAATTATGCACAAGGTGCTCAAAGCATTCAAGCAATAAAAGATGCACCAATGAAGTTGTTTGTTCATTGTGCAATAGACGGCACCATACTTTTCTCCACTTTAGTGAAAAAAGGGAGAAAGTAAATACATATGTGACAACAGAGCCGGCACTATTGGGTATGAGACCCTAAGAGCCTTAATTGATAGTGGGTCACAGAGCATTATCGTGTCTGAGGAAGCAGCTCAGATTTTAAAGTTGACGAAAATAAAGGCACACACGGAGATAAGCCGAGTTTCGTCAACCAAAACAAGTACATCAAAATACAAAGTGAAGCTGGCAATGAAAGTGCGGGAACCGTGGGGAAAGCTTCTTAATGTTGAGGCAATTGTACTGGATGATTACATAGTTATAATTATAAGTTTATGTTTATACGAGTTCAATCAGGTGCCAGGATTGGCCGAATGGCTCTTATAATATTAAAACTCTCCACTGAAAATTTAAGCTAAGCTGTTTAACGATAATCATCGATGGCAGTGAATTAATTTTAATCGAGAAGATTCAAAAGAGGAAATTAAAGCACGTGCCGAAGTTACCATTTAATTTAATCATACGAAGTCGAACATTCAGTTATAGGTTGCTTAACGCTTATTTTAGGGTTACACCGAGCAAATTTGGATAGTCAACTTATCCTAGACGCCTATGTCTATATAAAGGAATCAAACAGGGGAAGTCATGGCTGAGATTAGACAGGGAAATATATCTATTAAAAGAAAGTTGCAACATCTCGGTAACAAATTTATTAATGGCACAGAGATATCAGCACAGGAAGCTGTCTATATCATTTTGAGATTTCATATCTCTGAAGCAAATAGTGCGGAAATATTTATTAATGCATCCCACCCTAAAGTCTAAAAGACTTTTGGACGAACTACTCGATAACTCAACTGATATCTTTGTGCCAAGTATAATATACCAATATGTTCAGCGACATGATTTCTTCAATGATATGTATATGTTTGTCAGAGTATGCAGCTTTTTACGATCCAAAGAAATCAACTGAACGAACACCAGAAAGTGAGAATTACACAGAAATTGAAGAACCCGGAGGCGAAAATGGCAGAAATGAAATTAACCCAAGTTATATTCAGCTTGATGAAAGGAAATCAGTCAGAAAATTTTATTTATTCGATGACTTGGAATTAGAAGAAGTTCTTGCAGAATTGCAGTTTTGGCCAGCCAATTCCTAGATAACGAGTTCTGGGCTTTTGTAGTGCCAAGCTTCCCTCAGTGGTGTCCGAAATCGATTTAGGGTCCCCTTGTTCGCTCCCTTAATTGTAGGCAACATCACTACTATGCTTATGTGATGCACAATCTCTGTGTTGGTGACTGTGCTGGGATTGGAAAAGTCGTTTAATATCGACAATTTACCAATCGATAACATGGCGAGCTGCCAAATTACCTGATTCACCAACGGTTCTACTGTGCGCTCCAACTAGAAAAGCTGCTTTTGGAATTGGGGGCTAACGTTACAATCCCTATTCTCCCTACCAATAAATCAATCGTCAGGGGCTTTAAGACTCCTGGACAATGATGCACTAAACACTATCCATTGTAAACTGATTGACCTAAGACTTATTATTATTGATGAGATTTCAATGGTCGGAGCAAAAATGCTTTTATATTTGGATCAGAGATGCATTCGCACTTCTTCGTGGATTGACGTGTTTTTTTTTCGCTCCTGCTTAAATATTAATTTTCGGGTTAAAATCATTGAGATTGACTCTATAAATTTTTTTAATATTACAGTGTTAACTTTGTTAATAACATAAAACCAATCCATCGATTTGAATTTGTGCAATTTCTGTTTAATTATTCAAACGCAAAATCAAAGCATTAAACTTATTGTTTCTGAACAACAACAAACCCTACACAGTTGTTGCTGTTCTTGTAAATCTTTGCTCTTGTGTTTGTACTTCTTACCGTTTCAATTTGCTCTCGCCCACACATTGTTGTTGCATGTGCATTGTTTGTGGCTCTCCCGCTCTTCGTTAATTCCTTTTGTTCGTGCTCGCATCTTTGCACCGCGTACAAGTGACACGTGTAACTGTGTAATTTCTCTTAGATATTTTCAATCTTTCTCTGCAAGTTTGACCCAAGTGTCGAATTTGCTTTAAAACTGAGTGAGTTTTTTCTTTGGCTTTTTTCTGTGACATTATTTTTCTAGTTTCAATTAATACTTGCAATTAATTTTATAATGTCTGTCTGCTCTAATAAAAAGTGTTTAAACCCCCCCGCGCCCCATAACGCATTTCTCGCATGTTGGCTGTGTGAAAATGTCATGCACGTTAAGTGTGCTGGCTACACAGCCAAGGTAAGAGATAGCTTGGAGCAAAAAGGGGGCCTCAAATGGGGATGTGACTCATGCCGAGAAGTTGAAATCGAGATGAGGGTATTTATGAGGCAGACCAGGGATAGGTTTAAAAAACTCTCAACTAGTTTTCGTAAACTCTACGACGAGTTTAATGCTGTGGAGACGGAATTTAGTAGCTATAAGCTGCTGAATGAGTCTCCAAAGCGAAAGAAAACTAGTGTGCGTAACTTGTCCCCGCATCTGCCGATACCTAACTTAGTCTCGGCCGCGATGTCACATTCACCATCTCAAGACACAAATCCGCCGCAGCTAATATCGTTTACAACCCCCATCCCGCATGGTGGCCGTAAGGATGAGGCGATTTCCATTTCTCCAGGAAATGGTCTCTCCTTGCAGACGAATGTAGCTGTAGTTTCCGAAAAGTCTGGGCAATCATCAAGTATTGTGATTGCCGATAGTCGTCCAATTAGAGGCACACTTACGGACAGTCAAGGCGACTCAATCGCGACATCTAGAGACGCCATTGATTTGAGGCCTGGCTCCCGTAGGCCTCTGACTGGAGTTCCACCAAAGAAACATATCTTTGTTTCTAGACTTGATCCCGAACATTCGTCGGATGATGTCTTAGCATATATTAAGACAAAAGTTCAAGTCTCCAAAATAGTGGTGGAAAAATTCAAGTTCAATTATTCAAGGGAGATATCTTCCTTTAAAATAGGTGTCCCGGTCGAACTGTTTGATTGCATTTGTAGTAACAGTTTTTGGCCGGATCACATCTTAGTAAAAGAATACACGGCCAAAAAGAAAACTCAGAGGTCTGTCAAGCTTTCAATCCCTCCCAATTCCTTGCCTTCTGGAACGCCAGCATCTGCTGGTGTCCAAAAAAACTAGTTTCGTCCCTTTCTCTGGCCTATCAGAATGTAAGAGGACTTAAATCTAAGCTTCCTAGACTATATGTAGATAGTTTAGCATTTGACTTTAAAATTTTAGTGTTTACAGAGACATGGCTTAAACCTGATATTAACGATGCATCCGTTCTTTCTTCAAAATTTTCAATTTATAGGTGTGATCGGACTTCTCGTGCAGGCGGAGGAGTTTTGATTGCGGTGGACTCTGCCTTATACTCTGACCAGATTCATCTACCTGATAATCAGGAAATTGAGTTTGTCAGTGTCAAGGTTGGACTTAAATCCTTCTCGGTCTACATCACTTGTTCTTATATCCCGCCACAATCCGACATGACGGTATACATTAAACATTTAGAATATATTCAACATGTTTCATCATTACTTTCTAATAGGGACATATTAATTGTCTTTGGTGATTTTAATCTACCTGAAATAGCATGGTCCCCTTCTGACGAGTCTGGCCTGCTGCTCCCTTGTACTTCACATTTATTTATTGATGGCCTGTTCGAGTTATCATTAACTCAAATAAATCCAGTGCGTAATAAAAATGGAAGATCTTTGGATCTGATATTCGTGTTGGATTCTACCAACTACGCAGTCACTAGAATTGACCCTCTTGTCTTTCCAGAAGACAACTTTCATCCCACTTTGGAATTAACTGTTGATCTGCCGTTTCGTGCACCAATTGTTAGTGCCTGCCCTGTGCCCAAATCCCGTAACTTTCGTAAAACTAACTTTGTCAAACTAAATAGTCTCATTCTTTCAACAGATTGGTCCTCCTTGTACAGATGTTCAGACATGAATCAAGCTATTTCTTTGTTTTATAATACTCTCGATTCTCTTTTTGAAGTTTGTGTCCCATTGAGGACTCCGGTGTTGTCTCACAGACCTCCCTGGTTTTCTCGTGAGTTATCCAACTTGAAGAATGTGAAATCGAGATATTATAGAAAGTATAAGAAATCGGGTCGTTCTTCAGACTTTGCTCTATACGCAGTTGCACGTTCTAACTTTATGATGCTTAATGCAGAATGCTATAAAAATTACCTTCAGCGTTGTAAATTAGAGTTTTCCCGCGACCCGAAGCGGTTTTATAATTTTGTCAATACTAAACGTAAGACATCTATCCACCCATCTTGTTTATCTTTTGAAAATATCACAGCCGACTCTGATCAAGCAATTGCTGATCTGTTTGCTGATTTTTTCACATCTACTTACTCCTCAGTAGAATATCGAGCAAATCTTCCGTATCATTATCAGTTAAGAAAATCTAATTGTATCTGTATTCCTTCGATCGAAGAAAGCTCGCTCCATAGCGTGCTTAATTCAGTAAAACCTGTGTACTCACCTGGTCCTGATGGTATACCTGGATGTGTAATAAGGTTTTGCGCCGCGGCTTTATGTAAGCCAATTCAGAAACTTTTTCTATTGTCCGTTAAATCTTCAACTTTTCCATCCATTTGGAAGGAATCCTATATAATTCCTCTCCATAAAACTGGTAGGAAATCCGATGCATCTAACTAAGGGGTATTTCTAAATTGTCCGCTATTCCTAAAGCTTTTGAAAAGTTAATTACTTCTCAACTGCAACATTTTTGTAGTTCTATAATTTCACCATCGCAGCATGGATTTGTGAAACGTAGATCTGCAACCACTAACCTTTTAGAATTCACATCATTGACGATTGAAGGATTTCGGAATGCAAGGCAAACTGATGTCATATATACTGATTTCAGCAAGGCTTTTGATTCTGTTAATCATACGCTACTTCTCCTTAAATTAAATAACATTGGCTTCCCTAGCCCTTTAGTTTCCTGGATTCGGGAATATCTGACAGGCAGAACACAGAAGGTTCTTTTCAAATCTTTATATTCTAGGTCCATAAATGTGACTTCGGGAGTGCCCCAGGGCAGTCATCTGGGACCATTGCTTTTTACTCTTTTTATCAATGATCTTCCGTCTGTTATAAATCATTCTCATGTCCTTATGTACGCAGATGATGTTAAGCTTTGTCTTAGTTACAAAGATATTATCTCTACCTGTCGGTTACAATCTGATCTTCAAAATTTTCAGTCGTGGTGTCAAAATAATTTGTTAAGTTTAAATCCAACCAAATGCAAGGTCATGACTTTTCACAGAAATACTCCGCGGTTGGTAACTTATTTTCTTAATGACATCCCACTAAAACGTTTTCATGAGATGAATGATTTGGGCGTCCTTATGGACTATAAATTAACCTTTAAATCTCATATCTCCACTACTGTAGGTAAAGCTATGGGTGTTCTTGGGTTTGTTAAACGATGGTCAAAGGAGTTTGATGACCCTTATACAACCAAAATTCTTTTTACCTCATTGGTTCGTCCTATTTTAGAATATGGATCTTGCATATGGTCTCCTCAATATGACTCACACAAATCAAGAATAGAATCTGTCCAAAAACAGTTCCTACTCTTTGCTCTTCGTGGTCTGAACTGGGATCGCAATATCAATCTGCCATCGTACTCTAGTAGACTTCTTCTTGTTAACCTACCATCTCTTACTAATCGTAGAATAATGCTTGGTGTGATTTTTATGCACAAGCTCCTTAATGGTGATATAGACTCTCCTAAGCTATTGAGCCAAGTAAATCTATCGGTTCCTTGTAGGCCTACTAGAAATTTTATACCTCTATCTCTTCCCCGCTGTACCACTAACTATGCTCTGCATGAACCTTTCCGAGTACTTTGTTCTGATTACAATCGACTTTACTGTGTAATCAGTTCGGAGCTCTCTCTTCCTACATTAAAAACATCTATCCTTTTACATTTAGCTCGTAACTAGTTATAGTTTTCGTTTCTTGTCTGTTTTGTGGAATGTCCCCGCGACTCGAGCCGTGCGTCATGCGGCTAGCGCCCCTCGGTCGGTTGGGCGGGAGGTTGTGGGCACTTAGTGCACCCGATGGGATTAAAAAAAAAAAAAAAAAAAAGACTCCGCCAAATATTAGGAAGTGCCGATCAGTGCTTTGGAGGAGTGTCCATAATAGTGTTTGGAGATTTAAAGCAGCTTTACCCAATTGGAGACAGTTTGATCTTTTCTGAAAGGACAAACAATCCATCCAGTGCTCTAGCTGGAACGAATCTTTGGGACAATTTTAGGTTTTTGATTTTCCTGTTGTATCGAATAATATGTCCCAAGCCAATATGACAAATTCGGACATTGAGCTTTATAACCAAAGAGTTGTCTCCTTAAGTGAAGTTCCTTCTGATGCCATACATATATTCTGATCAAAAGATGATGTCGCCCATTAAAGTAGCATAAAACTTGCACAAATAAACACAGAGCAATTTGTTTCCACTGTCAAGGCAGCAAATAGGGCATTGGCTAATAGGCAAAATACCTTGAGGTATGCGCAAAATATGAAAGCATCAAAAACTCAAGATCTTGCCTATTCCCTGCACTTGAAAACGTTAGCTAAGTACATTGTATTTGTCAATATTGATACAAGGGATGATCTTGTAAATGAAGCGACTGGTCAGATAATGTTGATTGATCATAATAGAATAAATATCTAAGTAGTTGTAAAAGTTTCATGCATACAGTTTCCCAAAACATTCGTTAGATTGGAGACATTCCCCACCCAACCTGGACACCAATTCAAAAAGTGTCTCCGGTTTTCCAGTGTGGAAAATCAGTTCATCTGCAAAGAAACATTAGTCGAGCACTGAAAAATACCCTTTTTATAGAAGGATATACAATATTTTAAATAGATTATATCGCATAGAATATTCCACTATTTAATATAATTTGGTGATAATAAGTGAAAATAATAAAGGTGTAGTCGGTCATGTATTTTAAAGTTATAAAAACTTTGGCACTCCTTAAGTTAGGTCAGCCTTCTATTTTGAAGCAACCAAGTCCCTGCCGACATTGAGTATATCCTGTACCAAGTAGAGGATCCTCATAAAGTCAAAAACTATCAAAATCGCCATCAATTTACAAAAAATTTTCTTAGCATGCAGCAACAGCGAACGCATGCTATCTCGCTCGCTCTTAACAGCACATGTTGCACTGGGAGTTTCAGTACAAAACGGAAATACGTATATCTCCGATAATTATTTCGTCAAAACTTGGTCAGCTGGTGCATATTGGCTATATTATTGAAGGTGCCAAATAAGAATGCGATATGTTTATTATAGCTCTAGTTATAGTTTATTTAAAATTGTGGGGGCGGAAGTGGACGTGAAACAAACTTGATCTGCCTAGACACTAGACGGATGTTGACACCAAATTTGGTTTCCCTAGCATTTATAATCTCTGAGATCTCAGTGTTCATACGGACGGACGGACGGACACATGTCTCAATCGACCTCGCTGTTGATACTGTACTGATCAAGACTATATATATTTCGTGGAGACTTTAAAATTTCCTTCTGATTGTTACATACATTTTAGCGACTTTAATAGACCGTTTTACCCTATGGGTACAGGGTATAAAAATTCAGAAATAAATATAAATAATATATAATAATATAAAATAAAATAATCTAAATTGTGATTTTTTTTGGGAAATTTCAAGATATACATATAAGATATATTTAAATACAAAAAATAAAATAAATATTAGAAATTAAAAGAAAAGTAAGCCAGTTTTTACCATACTGGAACCAACCGCCATCCACTCACGTTCACAATTAGCAAGTTTTCCTCATTCAACAATTTCGTCAGTGCACCACAAGTCACTTTAAAATGACCGTCACCAACATTTACTTAATTTCGCCACTACATATGTATGTGTGTCTATTCAAATTATTAAAATCCTTTATAAAAGAATACTAATACATGTTTTTCACAATTTATAGTTCAAATTAAACATTTAACCCGCTATACCAGTTTTAGCTTTGAATGAAAACATTTAATTGAGACTGCCCATTCTAATACATACATACGTAATATGATATGAATAATTTTACAAATATTAATTTGTTGATTTATTCATTTTGCCAAAAAGAAATTATGTTATATTTAATTTTAAATGGTGGGTCTATTTAATTGCGCAAAATTGAAACCCCTATAAGTAGTTTTATTAATTCACTAAATGATGTCTCGGATGATGTTAATCAAAATTATATATTCTTTATGTACTCGGAGATCCTTACTACTGTGGGATGGAAACATCTGATCAATATGAATACCCAGTTTGCAAAGGTTTAATTGTGCTTTCATGCAGATTTGGTAATTAATATTTAGTGGACTTTTATTAAATATTCCGTCAACTTGTTTCTGCCAATGGTACAAGAGGACTGAACGAGGAGAGCAGAGAAAAATGCGACGTGGAATAAAAGCTACATTCCACAATCGCGTTCCACAATACTGCAGCGTTAAGTGCTCTCCCTCTCTTCAGTTCATATATGTATGTATGTGTGCACGTTTATGTGCATCCATACATTCATGAGTATGTATGTATATAATCCCATGCATTAGTGCATACGTACATAATTAAATACATACACTGCCAGCCACTTGAATAAGAACACCCCAAATTTGTTTTTATTCGTTCTGGCATGTCGAAAGTCTTTATATTTTTTTTGTATATATTTATTAGCGTAGGAACCATACCATACAATAGGGTATCTTAACAGACGCAAGGATTTCTGGGGACCAAACCTAATGCTCATGTTACATCAGGACTCATAGACGGCATGTATAAGAGAGTTCATGGTTGCCCAAGTGTTTTGGCGAACCCTATTCGTTTCAGACGTTGTAAAGGCCTCTCCGGGAGTAAGCTTCTTGCTAGCATATTTCTGTGCCTAGCAAGCCTGTCTCTGTACGTGCTTGTGTGCCTTCCAATCTGTTCCTCCACTGTGTGAAGGTTTAGGTCCCGATGAAGGGTGGAACCACGCAAATAAATAAACCGAAAATAAACATCGTTTTTTTGTACTTCATTCATAATTATTTTTTCTCAATTAAACAAATTAATAAATTGGCAACTTTATGTATATATTCTCATGGGAAATCCTTAAACTTTGATTATAAATTAAAACGAAGTTAATAGTATAAAGAGTTTTGACATGCCAGAACGAATAAGAACAAATTTGGGGTGTTCTTATTCAAGTGGCAGGCAGTGTATATACATTGGTTCCATATTTAGCCCGTAAGCTGCGCGAGGGTAATTAAAATTAATAATAAACTATTGGCTACTCGATAAGCTTGGTGGCTCAGTGGTAAGAGATTAATGAGAATTTTTTTTGATGGGTTTTAGGGGCGATTTTGATGGCTTACTTACAAGTCGGTGGGTTTAAATTTTTGTCCTTACTTTTACAAAACGTAGTACCAGAGTTTTTATATTAATAAATGGATATCAAAAAGCTCACTCCACTCCGTTCCTGAAGCAACACAATTGAAAATTAAAAGCACATATGTACATACATATGTATGTACAACATATGTATGTGAGTTCTTCAGTAAGTTAGTTAGTTAGTTTTTAATAAAGTATTTATTTTATTACGAAAACAGAAATAACCAAATTGCTTAACGGTATAACTGTAATTTACAGATATATTTAATTTATAGATTTAAATATCAAATAATAGCTTCTTCGACCTTGCCGAAACCCTTGCAATTTTACACTATTTTATTACTTTTTCCGTCACAAAAAAAATTTATTCACAAAAAAATGTCTGTCAAATTAGCTACGGTAGAATTGTTAACAAACGCATAACCTCTTCATACCCTGTACCCATAGGGTAAAAGGGTATATTAAAGTCGCTAAAATGTATGTAACAGGCAGAAGGACAATTTTCCAACCCTATAAAGTATACACGCCCACTTCTAGAGCAATATTAAAGATATCGTATTCTTATTTGGCATGCACATTAATATGGCCAAAGCAAGTCGTCCCTGCCGACATTGACTATACCCTGTACCAAGTAAAAGAACTTCATAAAATCAAAAACAATCAAAATCGCCATCAATTTACAACGAAATTCTCTTAGCATGCAGCAACAGCCATCGCATGCTATCTCGCTCACTCTTAACTGCCCATTTTGCACTGGGCGTATGTATATCTCCAATAATTAATGTTAGATTTTGGCAGAATTTGTTCAGCTGTGCTTATTGGCTATCTTATTAAGTGTGCGAAATAATAATGCGATATCTTTATTACAGCTCTAGTTCTAGTTTTTTTTTCCGAATTTCGGGGGCGGAAGTGGGCGTGGCAGAAATTTAAAACAAACTTGACCTGCGTACACACTAGACAGATCTATCTGTTATAGTCTCTGAGATCTAGGTCTTCATACGGACAGACGGACATGTCTCAATCGACTTCGCTATTGATACTAATCAAGAATATATATTGTTGGTTAAACTTTATTAAACAGAAGAGTAAGCACAGTGTTAGTTCTATAACGTGTGTAGGAAAACTGAAACTTAACATTCTACAGACAATTGATCTTAGCATAAAACACAAGAGAGGATTCCTTATACTCTATGCAATGTATTGAGACATTGTTGCTATACAATGTAGCTTACTCATATATGCATGTTGCGAAATAATTCATAATCAACACTCCTTCTTAAGCTGCATTATATTGTTACAACAATCCAAGTGATTTAACAAATCCATTATGCTTAAACTTATTCAAACATTTTGTTAGTACGTCTGCAACATTCTCGTTAGTATTTATTATCTTAAATTAATTTCATTGTTCTCTAATTAATATCGATGTATTTTGTGCGTTTATGATGAACTGGGTTTCTTGCAAGTTGTTGCGCACTTATATTATCTCCGTATATGGTAATTGCATCACATCCACCATATCCTATTTCTCTAAGAAGTCGACGAAGATATACTGCTTCCTTAGTAGCTGCTGACAAGGCAACGTATTCAGCCTCGGTGCTGCTTAGGGCGACGATGCTTTGTTTCGATGAAGTCCAAGAAAAAGCGCTACCGCCCTTTCTCTCTGGGCGGTAGCGCTTTTTCTTGGACTTCATACCCAGAATAAAACTTCCTATCTGCCTTGTCGTTGGCCCAACCAGCGTCAACAAAGCCCTTTACAGGTTCTCCAGTTTTTTGGTACATAATTCCTAAGTCGATGGTACCAGACAAGTACCGCAAAATGTGTTTTGCTGCCACCTCATGTTCAACGTGTGGGTTGTTGTTGCGCTGTGCCAGTTTGCATACTGCATGAAGTATATCGGGTCGGCTCAAAACTGCTAAGTACATAAGTGTACCGATTAGTGACTGATAGTTTGTTATATTTACCTTGACGCAGCCCACGTCATTACAATCAGCCGTATAACCAGGATCGAGAGGCGTAGCAACGTGACGGCAGTTTACCATCCCATAACTGTCCAACAGTTTTCTTATGTATGTCCTTTGATGCAAAGAAATTGATCCTTTCTTCCAGTCTCTTTCTATTTCAAGCCCAAGAAAGTATTTAAGCGGACCTCCATCATGTAAGTCGAAATGTGCAGCTAACTCCTTCTTAATGTTGCATATTTCTTTTTCGTCGGGGCACATGATAATTAAGTCATCTACGTAAACGGCTATGTAGCTTTTCTTATCCTTTTTGACATAGAGACAAGACTCATTATACCCTGTACCCATAGGGTAAAAGGGTATATTAAAGTCGCCAAAATGTATGTAACAGGCAGAAGGAGAATTTTCCGACCCCATAAAGTATATATATTTTTGATCAGTATCAATAGCCGAGTCGATTGAGCCATGTCCGTCTGTCCGTCCGTCTGTCCGTATGAACACCTAGATCTCAGAGACTATAAGAGCTAGAGCAACCAAATTTGGTGTCAACATCCGTCTGTTGTGTAGACAGGTTAAGTTTGTTTCAAATTTTTGCCACGCCCACTTCCGCCCCCGCAATTTGGGAAAAACCTATAACTAGAGCAATATTAAACATATCGTATTCTTATTTGGCATGCACATTAAGATAGCCAAAATACACCAGCTGATCGAATTTGACCGAAATCGGACAATAATTATCGGAGATATACGTATTTCCGTTTTGTACTGAAACGCCCCATGCAAAATGGGCTGTTAAGTGTGAGCGAGAAAGCATGCGTTCGCTGTTGCTGCATGGCAAGCAGTGCAGTGTTGCTGCATGGCAAGCAGTGCATGCTAAGAGAATTGTTTTTGTAAATTGATAGCGATTTTGATCGTTTTTGACTTTATGGGGTACTTTTACTTGGTACAGGATATACTCAATGTCGGCAGGGACGACTTGCTTGCTTCATTTTTACCAGGGACCGAAAATAATTGTTATTCTAAAAATTTTCCTCAAAAAAATCACCAGTAAAATAATTTTTATCTAAAAGAATTACTTTTACCTGTTATTTTTGATTTTTAAAATAATTGTTAAAAATAACTTTTATTTTTGATTTTTTACTCATGGCATAAGTGTTATTCTTAATAAAAAAAATAAAAATCATTTTTAATTTTAATATTTCCCAAAAAAAAGAAAAATCATTTTGTGATTTTCATTTTTTTTCCCAAAAATAAAAATCATTGTTGAGTCATTCTTGATTTTCATTCTTTCACTCAAAAAATAAAACTGAAACCATAGAAACATGCTTAAACAACAACTCTGATTACTACTAAACAAATAAACAATAAAAAAAACGTTTGCGTCTAACGGTTAGACACGATAGAAGTGAAACCTTCCGTAAAACAAACTGAGAGAGAATGAGACGAAAGCAGCATTAGGAGAGGGATAATTATAGGTTCATTATAATATTGCTATAAAGGTCATATTTTATTTTCTTCATTTTATTATTATTCATCCTCAATGTTTTCAATTTCAACAAATGATACGAGTGGCTTATGATAGCTAAAATATGATACAAATGCTTTGGTTTCGATGTTGTCAACATATCTTTGAAATACCGCGTCAATTGTTGTTTTTGATCGTGTTGTTGATTCAGTGCGATTGTTACACATTTTTAAACTGAATGTTGTATTGAGAAAGTCAATTAAAGGAACCGCTGTGTCCAATGCAAAATTTACGTTAAAATCGCCACTTAAAATCATTGAAACTTTATCGTAATCTTTTCTAAGTATCCGCGATACTTCTGGTGTATACTTTATTAAATTTTCATGAATGAATTCCGTGATGCTATTTATTGATTGACTCGGTGAAATATAAATTGCCACAATTAAAACTGTTTTTCCATTGCTCAATCTGGTTTCGCATGCACATATTTCTTTCACTTTAGAGAGCTGAACAGACAGTGATTCTAGTTGCTGTGCATTTTTTTTGATTGCACCGATTTTTATAAACTATATCTTTTTTTGTTTTTTTCTGTCGATATTCACGACACTTTTCTGCATTATTTTTCGGCATAATTGCGGTAAATATTTAAAAATGAAAATATTTACGAATATAAAAATACGGACGCAATACAGCACACGCGGTTGCTATTATGAGCGTCGTAACGCGTGTATTACACAGACGTACTAACATACACACAAACATTCGTAGGACGCTTGGTCTAAGCAAGTATTAGGTAGTGTAGTATAGCTATACATAATGCCTTCTCGCTCACCGTAGCTCCGTAATACGCAGGCGCGCACACATACGTACTAGCATACATACAAACATACATACGTATGACGCTTGAACTAACACTAAAGCAAGTATTAGGCAGTGTAGTATACATACTACAATACTCACTCTACTAGCGTGGCTCAGCATATATGTACGTATATCAACATATAACGCTTCGTAGCCAAGAGTGGGGAGGCTACGAAGCACCGCACAAAGAGGAGACGGAGAATAAGGAACGCTATATAACTCTGTTCTATCTCATTCTCTCGCAGGCTATATACTATAAGATCTTTATGTATGTCTCTTTTTAGTGTCGCTTTTTCGTTTCATCGAGTCTCAAATCACTCCCAACGATTCTAAAGAAGTTTTCACTTCAAAAATAAAAATCAAAAATAAAGGCAATTTTTAACAATTATTTTAAAAATCAAAAATAACCATAATTTGGATTAAATGAATACTACTCATAATTTAATGATTACTATTGATTTTTTAAATATAACTTATAACTGTTACGGATCCTGATTTTTACATCTGCTGAATCCCATTCCGCATAAAACGTGATCAAGCGTATTATTCCATGCTCGACCAGATTGTTTCAATCCGTAAAGCGCCTTTTGCAATTTGAAAACCTTTTTCGGCTGCTTTTCCGGTTGTTTCATATATACATTTTCTTCCAATTTACTATTTAGGTAAGCATGTGATATATCAACTTGATGTACATATATGAAGATCTTTTTCCGCAGCTATGGCAAGCATCATTCTGATGGTTTCGTAACGTATAACAGGAGAGAATGTTTCCTGGTAGTTGATGCCTAGCTGCTGCCCTCAGCCTTTGGCTACTAGTCTCGATTTGAATCTTTCTATGGAACCATCCTTTGTCCTTTTGATTCTGTAAACCCATTTTGAATCGATTGCTTTTTGTCCAGGGGTAACTCGACTAAACGCCATGTATTATTTGCCAGTAATGCATCGTACTCTTGCTGCATTGACTGTTTTCAGCTTTTTCCGTTTTGCCCATTTAATGCTTCTGACACAGACTGTGGTGTTTCAATGTCATCCTTGAACTGAAGTTCGTGAAGCCAGTTATGTTGTTTCTTTGGCCTACCTGGTAAGCCAGTGCGAATTATTTTTGGTCAACCTGGTCCTCGCTGTGGAGGATCTGCATTCTGCATTTGTTCTTCAATGTACTCCTCATCATCCTCGTCAAAGTCTTCATCACTTGCTGTGACAAACTCCTCCTCCTCCTCGCTGAGATGTGGTTCTTGGACTGGTGCGTTTTCTCCTATTGGCGGTATAGATTGTGAGCCATTGTTTTTAGCTGAGTCGAACCACTCGAGACGAATTATGTTTGTCACAAAATCATTCTTTTTATCTGAAATATCAAATTCTTTAGTAACTTTAGTTGCAAATTCGTTTTCTATAAATGTAACATCACGCCGCTTAATAATATTATGCTTTTGCTTCAGAAGAGTATCCAACGAAGACATACTCTTTTCCTTTAGAGTGAAATTTTTCACTCAAATTAGCATGGATTAGGAGACACTTGGCCATCTCCACTATTGTCCTATTGGCACGCTCTGCCACACCGTTTTGTTGAGGTGTATAAGGTACAGTTAATTGCCGCTGAATCCCGTCATCTTCCAAATATGATGAAAATTGTTGATTTACATACTCAGTGCCATTGTCGCTCCTCAATGCTTTAATTTTCTTCCCGGTTTGACACTCAACGTAGCATTTAAATTTTTTGAACTTCTCAAAGACTTCGCTTTTAGCTTTGATGAAATAAATATGAATTTTTCGTGAATAATCATCGATAAATGTTTCAAAATATCGACTGCCAGCTAGTGAATTCACATTCATCGGTCCACAAACATCCGTGTGTACTAGTTCTAGAACATTTTCTGTGGATCGTTCGGTTTTATGTGGAAAAGATAGTGCACATATTTTTCCCAAGTTGCAAGTGTCACAATTTACCTTTTTTAAACCGTTTTTTGACTTTATGCCGTAAACTAATTGGTTGTCACTAAGTTGTTTTAAATTCTCAAAATTTAAATGTCCGTATCTGTTGTGCCATATATTTGTTTGTGACGATTAAGCTAACATATTGACAGCGTCTTTTTCCGTACGATCAATATATGTATATGTACATAGAAACTATTTTCTTCCGTTGCTCTTAAGATCACTTTACCGAATTTGTTTTTAACCAATGCTTCTTTGTTGATAAAAATTGTAGTTAACTCGTATTGGGCAGCTTTGCTCACTGAGAAAAAATTCAACGTAGGAGCATACAAAACTTTTTTCATTTCTATTGTATTTTTGCCTATGCGCAAAATAACCGTTCCGATACCGGGTGTCTTTATATATTTTTCGCTGGCTAACTTTATTTGTGCCTTTTTTTCTTCGTATGATACAAACATTCGCTTGTCACAACACATGTTGTCACATGCACAGCTATCGACACACCATGTATTTTTTCTTTGCTCTGACATGTAGTTAAGAAATAAGCAAGCCGTGCGTACTATTGTATGGTTTCGTATTTTTATACCCTGTACCCATAGGCTAAAAGGGTATATTAAAGTCGCTAAAATGTATGTAACAGGCAGAAGGAAAATTTTCCGACCCCATAAAGTATATATATTCTTGATCAGTATCAATAGCGAAGTCGATTGAGACATGTCCGTCCGTCCGTCTGTCCGTCCGTCCATATGAACACCGAGATCTCAGAGACTATAAGAGCTAGAGCAACCAAATTTGGTGTCAACATCCGTCTATTGTATAAGCGGGTCAAGTTTATTTTAAATTTTTGCCACGCCCACTTCCGCCCCCGCAATTCGGGAAAAACCTATAACTAGAGCAATATTAAAGTTATCGTATTCTTATTTGGCATGCACATTTATATGGCCAAAATGCACCTCTTGACTCTTGGCGATTTTGATTGTTTTTGACTTTATAGAGTACTTTTACTTGGTACAGGGTATACTCAATGTCGGCAGGGACGACTTGCTTGCTTCATTTCTTTTGAAACCTTTGCCTTTTTTTGGCACTCTGATGCACGGTGGCCTTGAATATCGCAATAAAAACATTTTCCGTTAAATTTTTGTGGTTTCTGATATTCGCTGTTTTGAGAATACTTTTTCTCGCTCTTATTGAACTTGTTCTTTTTTGTCTTGTTTGTATATGTGTGAGTGTAGACCATTTGCTTGCTGTCTTGCTCACCCCTCTTCTCTTTGCGCATGCCCTCTTCCAAAAGTTTAAGTTTGACCGTTTCAAATAACGGTAACTCGTCGCGCGTCTTAATTGCTACAACGAAATTTTCCCAAGAATTAGGTAGACTGGATAAAATCATTATCACTTTCAAATCGTCATTTATTTTAATATCCACTTCGTTTAATTTTTCAGTTATTTCTGTAAATGTCCGCACATATTCTGAAATTTTATCACCTTCTTGCATATTCAGTCGCAAGAGTTTTTGATAAAGTTGAACTTTCCTTATTGGTCCGGTTGGCAAATGGACTTGTCGCAGTTTTTGCCACGCTTGAGCTGATGTACTACAATTTTTTATATGCATCAACTTTGATGCTTTAACATGAAGTATTATGCTTGCCAATGCCTTTTGATCTGTTTTTTCCCAATTTTCCACTTCACTAGAAGATGCTAGATCTTGTAGAGTGTATTTCCCAATAACTACATTCCATAAATCAAGAGTGATATGTAAGTATACTTTTCATGTTCATACTCCAGACGTCATAGTTGTCTTCACAAAGTTTTTCGATTTGAAAGAAGCCCATCATTTTTCCTTATTTCACCTTTAATAAATTCACACGCGAAATTTATATTGAGTTTTCCACAGTTTTTATAGAATTTTTTCAGCCTGTTTCTGGGCCCATAACCAATGTTGGTTAAACTTTATTAAACAGAAGAGTAAGCAAAGTGTTAGTTCTATAACGTGTGTAGGAAAACTGAAACTTAACATTCTACAGACAATTGATCTTAGCATAAAACATGAAGCAAGCAAGTCGTCCCTGCCGACATTGAGTATACCCTGTACCAAGTAAAAGTACTCCATAAAGTCAAAAACGATCAAAATCGCCATCAATTTACAAAAAAAATTCTCTTAGCATGCACTGCTTGCCATGCAGCAATAGCGAACGCATGCTATCTCGCTCACACTTAACAGCCCATTTTGCATGAGGCGTTTCAGTACAAAATGGAAATACGCATATCTCCGATAATTATTGTCTGATTTTGGTAAAATATATATATATATATATATATATTATATGTTTTTCCCGAATTGTGGGGGCGGAAGAGGGCGTGGCAAAAATTTGAAACAAACTTGACCTGCATACACAATAGACGGATATTGACACCAAATTTGGTTGCTCTAGCTTTTATAGTCTCCGAGATCTCGGTGTTCATGCAGACGGACAAGTCTCAATCGACTACGCTATTGATACTGATCAAGAATATATATAATTTATGGGGTCGGAAAATTCTCCTTCTGCCTGTTACATACATTTTAGCGACTTTAATATACGCTTTTAACCTATGGGTATAATTAGTATAGCATTTAAATATTATTAAATGTAATATTAGACATATTACCTACATATTTGGAAGAGTGCAAACAGGTATTTAAATTACTGAAACTGAAACTAATTTTACAATCATCTCTTTTCTAAACATAGCAGGAGATGTTAGTTTGTGAGTACTATATTTTGAAGGTAGCATTTTGCATATAGTAATATTAGAATACCAGAATTAAATGTATCCTTTTCAGAGTCGTGAATTTTACCATTTCTATAATCTTTAAGCGATTATTTATAATATTTTATAAACTTCTGAGCAGTTGTTGACTGCCCCAAAGGGATCTAAAAATGAAAATTCAAATTTCGCTTTATCTATAAAGAGAATATTCATAATGATGAGGAATAATAATAATATGTACTTGTTGTGCTTTCCAAAGCATTATCAATTATTATCTAATTGTTAACTGCAGCGATGTCAGTTTGAAATGGAACATTTTTAAACCTATCATTACGCTGATCAAGAATGATCGCAGTTAAGACAGCATCAGCAATGAAGGTTGATAGCCACTGGTTATTTAGTAAATAACTATGTCTTATTTTTGCTTTTACTCTTCTTCTATTCCAAACATTTAATAACTGCATGCATATGAATGATCAGTTTTCACTGTCAAGTTTAAAATATCACTTTTATTTTGTGGAACTATTGAAATTTTCAAACTGTTGTTATCACCATTCTCAGTTTTTGATTCGCCAACTTCTTTTTGGCACAGTGAACTCACTCTTTAATAACTCTACTTTTAATTTTTTGATGCTCTTGTTGCTCTTATTGCACTTTCATTGTATTTCGAAAGTTTTTTGTTGGACATTACGGTTGAGGAAATTTTCCGATTTGAACCACGTTTATTAGGTCTAGCCTTTATTATAGAACCGTGGACTATCGGTGAATGTATACACTCTGAGTGAGTAATTTCAACCTGTCAGAACCTACAGAATTCGACGTATTCAGTTTGCAAATAATCCTTTCAAGTCTTATGGTTTGCTTACATTTTATGACATTGTGGTTTAGTATTATAAAAAAGCATTCTTTTCGATTCGCAAAATTATTGATATTACTTGACCTTTTGTTTCTTTTATCTGCTATTTTCGGGAGATAATATTCATTATCTTCGTCTTCTTCAGTAAGCTTAGAAATCATGTCTCTGATTTCATTTGCAAAATGATGGAAGCGTTGTATCAATTTGCTTTTGCCAGCTAGTGTTTGAAGGCTGTCCTCCGTAATTTTAGTTTCAGGGATTATAATATTTTTATGATCGTCTAGATTAAAATCAGCTGTACGATCACCTGTAAAATATAAGATAGCGTTGCGAACCATCTTATTTATAGTAGGAGATAGAAAATGAATATTAGATACTTAAACCAATCTTCAAAATCCTCAACAGTAAATATGTTGTAAGCCAAACCCAAAGCCTTCCTTGGGAAAGTTCTGAGTTCAATGTTTTGCAAGCCAACAGTGCTATCTATATAAGCACACATTATTTTCGCACAGTGCCTAGTAAAAAATTGAATACAAACATTTGGAAATCTTTCGCTATTACCGTACTGAAGGCACATTTCGTTGTATTAAATGCGATCTAAGTTGCAGTACTCTTCAAGGATTACTCCTATAATGGCAAAACTTACGTCAGTTATGACTCGTTTGCAAAGTGGTATTTGCAATTTGTTTTCCTTACAGGACCTATTTACTTCGCACAAAAAACGACCGATATCATAACATGTATGATTTGATATAATTGAATGTGCAATACCGTAAGTTATCGTTAACTCTGGAAAATGTGCCACTAAAGAATAAAGAAATATTCTCTTTGTTGCAATTTCAAAAATAATTTTCTCTAAGAATATATTCTGTTAGGAAAATAAAAATGTCTGCACAGTGAAATGTAAAAATAAGAACACAAGACAAAATATTGTGTACACGACAAACGTTTTATTAAGAGAGAGTAAGAACAAAAAGTGAAAAGGTTAGAGGGTTCCATCTTAGACATGGATCAAATCAAATGGATCAAACGATCAAATTACATTTTATAATACAAAAATGAAGTAAGCAAGTCGGTGTGCCGACCCTGTACCAAGTTTGAGTACGGTTTAAAGTTTTTTGATAAAAATTTGAGGAATATACCATTAATGGAGGAGGCTTCAAATCTAAAAGAGAATTAAAATTCTGGCTACTCAAAAACTCATAAACATTTCTACCACAACCTGAAAGGGACTGAAGGTTTATATTAAAATCCCCTAAAATTATTGAACTGTTATCTAACACATTTGAAGAATCCTGTACTAATCTCTCAAAGTCAAGCTTAAACTTTGACAATGGGTATGTCGGACTACGATGAACTATTAAAACTCCTAGGGACTTGTATTTCAAAAGGGCAAATTAAAAAAATTGGGGAAGTTATTCCGCTTGATCTGGTGCAATGGCGACCACTGGAACAAAGACTAGTATTCTCGACCATTTCATTTCTAATAAATATAAGAATACTCTTTTTAGGTCGTGCTCCACTTGCCAATGAACTGCACTGCAATAGTGCAACTAGGAATTTCATACGCTTCGCTAGCATTTAAAGAAGCCTCAACAAAACACAATATAGAGGACTGAACTAATATGACAATGGAGACTTGAATGTCCATATTGGGCCGCTGCATTGAAAGAATATGCTTATTGTACGCATTGACCCTAATTTCTGCGAAACTTCTTTTAAGGAAAATTTGGGGCTTTTTTAAGCTAGACCTAACTGCAAGTATTGAGTCCTCGTAGCTGAGGTTCACATTTTCATGTGAAAGAAAATTGTCGAAACTGCTCAAGTGAGAAACAATATCGGAAGAAAAACTACTATTGAAAAACTTTCAATTAGCTGAAAATTATGTCTATGGCGAGATATATTTTGAAGATCATCTGAAAGGGAGTTTAAAATAACTGTTTGGGGCATTGGAGGATTAGGTATCCCGAATCTACAAATTTCTTGTCGCCGAACTTTTCGGAGACAAGTAAAACTGTGGGTATGTGTTTGGTGCACTGAAAAGGGCGCTAAATCTGAAATTCTTACATCTGTGATAACGAACTAGTCAATAAAAGCTATTACGGGTGAAAAAGAATCTTCATTGTTAAGATCTACTTAAGGGGTCATCTTTCAGCCAAAACATCCCGGAATATGAGGAGAGCCTCTCTGCTGAAACTCAACGCGCCAATAATATCTAAATACAAAACTCTTACCGAAAATCCCTCTCTGACTCTTCATAACAATTCCCTATATCTATGTTCAAAATACCTTGCACAAGTGACTGGATCTGACCTCATAAGAGGAGCCTTTTCGCTTAATTGTAAATGAGATGCTTCTTCTTCTGTTATGTCTACTCTATCAACTGTTTTCCTAAGAATAACTTTGTCTTTTTGTAACTTTTTTTCTTCATTCAGAACCCTATAACCTACATCGAATTAAATTATTAACAAAATCCTCACAAAGTACATTGGAAGCTGTAGTTGCGTAAGGAGGACTATGTTTGCGTAAATATCTGGTAGTTTTGTTGCGCATTGTTATCAGCTCTAACTTTTTATAATCGAAAAATAGAATAAATCAGTTCTGCAACCTCTTCTATCTACATTCCTAAGTTCAGATCTAATTATAGTTGCAAAACTAGCTGAAGTATTTCTTTTTGTACCGGCATATATAGTTGGAAACGCAAATTCTTGACAATCGGAATCTAAAATCATATCTAATGGCCTTTGTCCATCCCCTGAAGCCATAGTTATTCTTTATATGCCAGCATCATCTACCTGAATATTTTCGAGCATTGTCTCTTACCCACCGGGATAGAATTCCTCGGGTTCCTCTTCAGAATCGGCGTGATCTTCAGAACGAGTAGTTTCCTCATTTCTGTGTACAATTTCTTCTACGAATTCCCTATCTTCCTCACTAGCATATGGAACGCTTTCGGATTCAAAAGAATCAAGCCTCTGTTCATTAATTGTAATATTATGCTTCCTATATAACTCGCTGTTAACTAAAAACCTAACTTCACTCTAGCGGGCCTAATGGTTTCAGCCATGAATTCACGACCATACTCCATTTCACGTTTGAGGTGGAGCTCTTATTGAGCTCGGTCTCATTAAATGCTCTTGGGAGTAAAGTCACTATACTGCTAACTGGAATCGGGACATTAACTACAGCTCCTTTAATTGCGCTTTGACGCTCATGGCATGTATGTATGCACATATGTGTATGTATGTACATGTGAGATGGAATGGGACATGTTGCGACGTTGTGGCAACTCCCCGTTGAGTAAAGAAGTGGTACGTTGTGGCAAATCCAGAGGCAGCAGTGAATATAAGAAGCAGCAGTAGCAGAGCACAGAGAAAGAGAAGTCATCAGAAGTAAAGTTGAAAAAGTATTATTATTTCGCCAGCCTATCCACGATTTTATTATAATATATATAAACTATGTAATTATCTTACATACATATGTATAAAAAATAGTACTTAATGCTGGTACAGCTTTAAAATTAAATTGTACCTCAGAGGTGACTTTTGTCGAACCGATTTTCCATTGCATGATAACAAGTATTGAAGCCATTATCAAAACTTAAAGCACAATATTAAACGGTTAACCCTCTATCAGCTGCTTGGGCTCTGATGGGCATTTTCATACCCTGTACCCATAGGGTAAAAAGGTATATTAAAGTCGCTAAAATGTATGTAACAGGCAGAAGGAGAATTTTCCGACCCCGTTAAGTATATATATTCTTGATCACTATGAATAGCCGAGTCGGTTGAGACATGTCCGTCTGTCTGTATGAACACCTAGATCTCAGAGACTTTAAGAGCTAGAGCAACCAAATTCGGTGTCAACATCCGTCTATTGTACAGACAGGTTAAGTTTGTTTCAAATTTTTGCCACGCCCACCTACGCCCCCGCAATTTGGAAAAAACCTATAACTAGAGCAATATTTAAAGATATTGCATTCTTATTTGGCATGCACGTTAATTTAGCCAAAATGCACCAGCTGACTAAATCTAACTGAAATCGGACAATAATTATCGGAGATATACGTATTTCCGTTTTGTACTGTGACGCCCCATGCAAAATGGGCTGTTAAGTGTGAGCGAGATAGCATGCGTTCGCTGTTGCTGCATCCTAAGAGCATTTCTATTTGGTGAATTGATGGCGATTTAGATCGTGTTTGACTTTATGGAGTAGTTTTACTTGGTACAGGGTATACTCAATGTCGGCAGGGACGACTTACTTGCTTCATTTAGATTTCGGCAGCAGGTTGAAATTTGAAACAATCTGACACCTAATTCGGTCGCTGTACCACTTAGACTTTCTCTGAGATCTAGGTCTCAATCGGCTCCGCTGATGATGCTGATCAAGAATATATACTTTATGGCATCCTCCTGCTAGTTATCTACATAAAATATATGTACTTATGTACATACTATACAGATACCGAAATATATTTAATCACCGAATAAAACTGGAAGAGAGAAAGAGTATGTTAGGGTATGGCAATTAAATGAAGTGACTCCGCCAAAGGACACAATAAAACGAATATAATTTATATTTTTACTATATTTATACTGAACACAAGTTCGAATGAAACAAATTGAGCGATAAGCCAAGAGACTGACAAAGAATTAAGAGTAAATGGAATAACATACATATCTAAAAAATGCGTAAATGAAGAATAGTACATTAAAAAGTTTTCACACAAAAGTCCATTAATATTTAAAACTATCTTAATACAAAAGCTTAAACAATTTCATATTCGCCTCAATCAATGAAATCATAGACTTCCAATGCGCTTAAATGATATCATAGCATCGCCCTTCAAACGTAGATTTTAAGACAAGTTTCACTTGGTAAAGAGTATATTTAAGTCTGTGTTTATACAATTACCAATAAAGACATTGAAAATAATAATAACTTATAGATTCTGATAACAAACAATTCTCTCAAACTTTGGAGGTTAAATCTTGGCAAAAATTTTATATTTGACAATACATAGTGAATTCGATGAATATTTTAAAATTCAAATCATTCCTCTCAGAGACATCTTCATTAAACGTGTCAAGTGAAAGCAAATTTAAGACCAACTTTAATTTAATCAATTTAGAAATAATTTCCAATATGAATCTATTAAGATTCAAAAGTGTTTTCGTACTCTATGTGCTTATTTTTATCTCCGGGTACGAGCAGGTAACATCATCGACACCTTCCATTATGAAGGATGATGACGGGGTGAGTTTAAAAGTGTAAAGTGATATATACAATTTTCTAATTGAACCATCTCTTTGTAGACATTATGCGGCTCATCTTGTTACAAGACCGTGCAGCAGATAATCGCATATATTATCCAATCGAATGAGCAAATTAAGGCAAATGATAGAGATAATGAAAATAGGGAACTTAGGCAGAGATTGCTCGACCTTACTGAATACAAAGATCATATGAAAGCGATGAACCAAATTATTGAAGAGATTCGTAAAACAGTCAACTTAGTCAGGGAATCTGATAAAGAATATAAAGCTAAACATTTGAATGATTGCAAGTCAAATGAAAACAAATTGAAAATGGAAATTGAGATCGAAAAGAAAAATAGTTTTGAGATAGAGGAGACGCATAAAATTGATCTGAAAAACTTCAACAAGGAAAAGAACAGAATAATAGACGAATTAGAGGCAAAATCTAATAAAGAATTCGCAGATCATAAGAATAAAGAAGAAAGCTTAGAGAATAAAATAAAAGAGTTAAACTCACAGGTTTCTTCTTCCAAAAAGATAAATCAACTAGAAATTGATTTAGTCGAATGCAAGGGAGGAGTTACCAATATCGGTTGCAATGGCCTCTCATCGGGTATTCATAGAATTGAAGTTCCTGGACTCGATCCATTTCCTGCCCTCTGTAATAGAAATATTCATGATGGCGGATGGATAGTTATTCAGGAACGATTTGATGGCAGCGAAGAATTTTATAGGAACTGGACTGACTATCGTAATGGATTCGGAAAATTAGATGGAGAATTTTTTATCGGACTTGAATCTTTGCATCGCATTACCAACTCGCAACAACATGAATTGTACATTGAAATTGAATATTTCAAGGGAATACCTAAGTTTGTTAGGTATAATAATTTTACAATTGGCAATGAAAATGATAAATATGAGTTGCTATCAATTGGAAACTTTAGTGGAACAGCTGCAAATGCATTACAGTGGAATTTAGAAAGTAAATTCTCTACGTTTGATCATGATAACGAGTATGACCCACGTAATTTTGCGGAACTATTTCATGGTGGCTGGTGGTACAAATATTATCTTGGACCGTAAGCAACTAATTAGTCTGTGTTTTGTGCAATCAAAAATAAATAATGACGATATTTTGTGTTCTTTTGAAACTTAGCAATCTCAACGGCAGATTCTATAAAAGTGCCATTGAAAGTTTGGATTCTATGAATTGGAATTCATTTGACGCTCTCAAATCAGTGCAGTTACTTACTCGGCCATTGAAATCCACTTAAATCAAATGATTATACTTATCATCAATTTTGAGAATAAAATAAATAATAATTGTGCATTTAATGTGAAATGACTTTAACCTATCGTGAAATAAATCAAATGTTTCTTTAGCATTCATATATTCGTTCATATAGTGATTCCCAGGTAATAGCGTTAAGCATTATTTTAATGAACGTAGGTTATAGGGCAATTTCACAGACAGGTAAAAGAAACATATATGTATGTATTTGTTTTGAGACATGTTCCAGAATTCTCATTAATTATAAAATGATTCGAAAGTGTAGGCAAAGTAGGGAGGGGATATGAGGAGAATGGCAAATGGTAGAGGGGACGATCAGGGACCAACAGGATAACATATATCAGAAATTGAGTAAAGAGTGTACTGTTAAGTCCACTGATCAATGGAGCATTCGGCTGGAAGATTCCCATCTTAAACGAACAACAATATGCCCCCAGATCCTTACAGGAACAGGATTCAACCAAAACACATTCAGTACATAGCTCATATTTAGAATTATTAATTATATTGTATTAACGTTAATTTACAAGAAATGGAATTATTAATTTAAGTGGCCAACTAAATGAGATTGCAGATACAAATTGAAAACTAGAGCCAAAAGGTAATATAAAGCTTATTCTTAGTTTTGGAGAAGAGAAATTGTCGGTTATTGATGTTAATGTAGAGATCGATTAGTAAATGCAAAGTAATGTCCAATGGCATCAAGTTAGGACTTTCCCCACGATAACTTGGCACAAATGAATACAAAAGATAAAATCAAAGACAGTTCAAAGTAAGAATACTTGTTTGGGTTAACAGCTTGTTCAAGACAAGTTTATTAACTATTAATTTAATTAATCCAACACCCTGTTTATTTAGATTGCTGATTATTTTAGGTCTATCGATGAATCTAATAATTGCTGAGATAATTGGGATTGCTAATTCTTCTCAAACGTTTAATTTTCCGTGAACTGTAACCGATCCTTAAGAATCCTTCTTAGAGAAAGAAAAGCTTCGTCTTCTTGATGCAATTTATTTTTTACATGATATCAAAATTTCAAAATGCCCAAAAATAAATCAACATTTTTGTGGGAAAAATAAGTATTCGCCCAATTCGAAGTTCGTATACTCTTGCAAACTGTCTTTATGATTCATATATAATTTGAGAGAATCATTAGGAAGTATATAAAATTCATCAATTCTAAATTAAATGTCCGTGAATAGAAAAAACAATTTTTTTAAATGAAAGATTCCGATATTTAATATGGCTCATATAGGATATAGTTCACCGATTCTACTCTAGCTTAACGGATATATATCTAAATACATATATCAAAGTTTAAAAATTTTGTGATAATCGCTTTTAAAACACCCAAGTTATTGATCTAAAACTATATTTTTGACCGATCGTTCTAATAGGAGCTATATGATATAGTTAACCGATTCTAATAAAACTTGGTGGATGTGTTGAAAAGTCTATAAAACTCACAAACACCACCAAACAATTCCAAAACAACAGAGTTATCGTTGTTCAACCCTGTTCTTGACCGATCGTTCCTATGGGAACGATAATTCCGACATATACAATTCGCCTATGTGCGGAATTTCAGCTCTGTAACTCCAATAGTCTCGGAGGAGATCGGGTTAATCCAGACATACGGACAGACAGACGGGCAAAGCTAAATAAACTCAGCTCATCGTGCTGATCCAGAGTATATGTATATACTTTATATAGTCGGAGATGCTTTCTTATATACGTTGCAAACTTCTGACCAAAATTACTGTAATTTTTGCCAATAGTATAAAAATAAATAAAAGGAAATCTTCATTGTTCTTCAATAACCGGAAAATTCATTTTGGCATGAGAAAATAAGAAATGAAGCAAGCAAGTCGTCCCTGCCGACATTGAGTATCAAAATTGGCATCAATTTGCAACAAAATTCTTTTTGCATGCAGCAACAGCCAACGCATGCTATCTCACTCACACTTAACAGCCCCAGAAATACGTATATATATATATACGACAATTACTGTCCGATTTCGACAGTATCAGTTGGTCAGCTGGTGCATTTTGGCTATATTATTAAGTGTGCCAAATGAGAATGCGATATCTTTATTACAGGTCAAGTTATAGTTTTTTCTAAATTACGGGGGCGGAAGTGGGCGTGGCAAAAATTTAAAATAAACTTGATCTGCTTATACAACAGACGGATGTTGACACCAAATTTGGTTGCTCTAGCTCTTATAGTCTCTGAGATCTCGGTGTTCATACAGACGGACGGACAGACAGACATGTCTCAACCGATTCGGCTATTCATACTGATCAAGAATATATATACTTTACGGGGTCGGAAAATTCTCCTTCTGCCTGTTACATACATTTTAGCGACTTTAATATACCTTTTTACCCTATGGGTACAGGGTATAAAAATACATTCCAAGATGCTTTACAAACTTTACATGTTTTTCTTTCTGTAAGTTTTTAGTAAGTATATCACCTACATTGTCATTTGTTTGAACATAGTTATTTGATATTATATTCATTGCTACAATTTCTCTGATGTGGTGGTGCTTAATATCAATATGTTAAGTTCGCTTATGGTGCACTGCATTTGTTGCTATATGTTGTGCGCTCAAATTGTCACATTTTAGGACAATTGGTTGTGATGAAGGATGACAGCGAATTTCTTTTAAAAGCCGGCGTAGATAGGTGGCTTCCTTTGCTGCTGTAGACAGGGCGACGTATTCAGCTTCTGTACTGCTGAGGGCAACCAAACCCTGTTTCTTCGATTCCCACGAAAAAGCTGCTCCACCAAAATAAAATCCGTATCCTGTATAGGATTTTCTGTCTAGGCTATCGTTTGCCCAGTCTGCATCAACAAATCCATACAATGGATTCCAGTTTTGTAATAGTGCAGCTTCAAATCTATTGTTTTGGATAAGTAACGCAAAATATGCGTCAACGCTGCATCATGCTCGCTATGTGGATCATTGTTTCGCTGCGCCAGTTTACTAATTGAGTGAGTAGGGATTGATAATGGGTCAAATCTACCCTCTTACATTTCTTATCGGTGTAGCTAATCTTAAAACCAGGATCTAATGGTGTTGATACCGAGCGACATAAAATTATATTGTACTTTTCTAACAAAGACTTTATATATTGCTTCTGACAAATTGAAATGGAACCAACTTCTCCTTGACGCTGAATTTCTATACCAAGGAAATTATTTAACTCAGATGAATCTTTAATATCAAATGAACACTTCAATTTTTTTACTATATGAGCAATATCGTTTTTCTTTGAACAGGCAATTATTATGTCATCTACATAAATAGCTATTAAACTGTACGAACTTTTATCAATCTTCTTATATAAACATGGCTCATTTTTTGTAGCTTCAAATCCTAGATTCTGTAATACTTCATTAAGTGTGCTATTCCAAGCCGATTGCTTAAGGCCATATATGGCTTTTCGTAATTTAATAACACGATGTGGATGATCTTTAATAACAAAACACTGTTTCAGTCAAATTACTGTTTAAATAGGCATTTGAAACATCTACCTGATGTAAGTACAACTCTTTTTCCGCAGCAACTTCTAAAACAAGTCTAATGTTTTCATATCGTATAACTGGCGAAAACGTCTCTTGATAATTTATACCATATTGCTGGTTACAGCCCATAGCTACCAGTCTCGACTTAAAATTTGTTATGTTGCCCTGATTATCTCTCTTAACTCGAAATACCCACATGGAACCGATGGCTTTCTCTCCAGGTGGTAGGTTGACCAATGACCAGGTTTTGTTAGCAATGAGCGCATCATACTCTCGCTTCATAGACTTCTCCCACTCAAACGAATGTTTGCTTTGTAAAGCTTGCTTGACCGTATTGGGGGTTTCGATATCATGATAGGTGACCATATTGAGAAGCATGTTGTATTGTTTTTTAGGTCTACCTGGCTGTCCGGTGCGAATAAGACTTGGCCTTCCAGGTCCACGACGTTCAGGCTCATTTTCTCCCTCGGAATCGTTGGATGCTGGAGAGTCGTTGAAACTCACATACTGCTCGTCTTCGTTAAAAATTGTCTCATCCATGTCAACTTCTTCTTCTTCAGATAAATATTGAGCTGCTTCTTCTGGCGTAAAGTCTTCTGTTTCTTCGGTTGCCAAAACTTGTGCTTAATTTGGGAACAAATCATCTTCATGGGTCAAATCGTTTTTATTATGATCGTCTATAACAAACGAAGTAAAGTTGTTGGTACTTGATTCATTCGTATAACACACATTTTTAGGAACTTCTTGTTCAACAAATTTTACGTCACGCCGCTCGATGACTTGCTTCTTATCTCTGTCATTGAGTCGATAGGCCTTTGCAGTTAGCGAATATCCAACAAAGACATACAGTTTTCCCTTAGGCCGAAATTTGTGATGATGCATTTTGTCTAGCGCGTAGGCACTAGACCCAAAGATTCTTCAACGTTTGATTGAACCATCATTGATCGTGCCATTTCTACAAGGGTGCGATTCGGTCTTTCCGCCACGCTGTTTTGTTGGGGGGTATACGGTACCGTCAGTTGTGGTTTTATGCCGTGAGCTTTTAGAAAATTATCAAAATCCTTATTAACGTATTCTCTGCCATTATCACTACGTATGGCTTTTATCTTTCTTTCTGTCTGACACTCGACTAAGTTTTTGAATATTTGAAATTTTTCTAACGCTTCATTCTTTGACTTCATAAAATAAACAAAAACACGTTTTGACATATCGTTCATTTTGCTCCGCCAACGGATTGAGTGTTTATTGGGCTTGAACTTTGACCAAATGGCCTCGAGCATATTTTAGATTGATTACACGTATTACAGTTAGTATCAGCAGAAAAATGTTTTAAATTAATGCCGGTCACGAGTTGTTTATCTATCATTTCGTTGAAACTACGAAAATTAAGGTGACCATATCTATGGTGCCACAACATTTCTTTCTCTTTCATATACAATAGTCTGTTTTTAGAAATGTTATTAAAAAGAAACAAATTGTCGTCCTTTAAAGTTGTAATCATGGTACTACCGTCATTCGATTTTACAACAGCACAATTTTCTTTGAATGTAACAGTGTGACCATAGCTTAGCGATGCACTCACAGAAAAAAAATTTAATTTCAGGTCTGGCACATAGAGAACATTTTTTAACATTATTACACATTCAGTTGTATTTATTTTAACTGTTCCTCTTCCAGGGCTTTTAATTTGTAAATCAGCAGCTAAACATATCGTATCGTTTTTGTCAATGTAAGAAACAAATAAATCTTTTTCGTAGCACATGTGCGAGGTGGCACCACTGTCAATACACCAATTGCCAATTGCATAGAAGGCTTGTTGCGCGTTTGCTTTTTCACCGTTTTCTTTTATGCGACTTGCTTCTGCCAGCAGCTTCGCTTTTAGCACTTCCAAAGACGGTAGAGAATCACGTGTCTCCATTGCTACCACAAAATGTTCATACTCAGAATTCAAACTTGACAAAAGAATTATTACTTTTAATTCATCACTTAAATCAATACCAACTTCAGTCAGCTTACTGATTAGTTCCACGAATGAATTTATATATTGTGGAATTTCACTGTTTGTCTGCAATTTCAGGTTCAAAAGTTTTTTATACAGCAACACTTTTTGGATTGGCCCGGTGGGCACGTGTACATTGCGTAGTACATCCCATGCTTCTTTTGAGGTCTTAAAATTTTTCACGTAGTTCAGTTGAGAAGTATTCACATACAGTCGACTCTCGTTAATTCGAAATTCAAGGGACTTTTAAAATATTTCGAATTATCGAGAGTTCGAAATATTAAATGGTTCGAATTTTTGAGTGAAAATAAATAAAACTTCGAATTATCAAGTTTTTATTTAACTGCTAATGTTTTACATATTTATAATGTCAATTAATTAATCTTTAAAAAGAACTTATTAACAAGTGTTTGTTTTGGAGTACATTGCTGGTGCTCAGACTTATCAATAATTTTTTTAAGTAGAAAAAGTGCCTGATATGCTGTTTCATCAGTTTCGTTTTGTAGGCAAAAGCTTTGTAAATTCTCAAATGGGGCTCTTGCTACCTTAACTGATACTTCTTCCAAAGGTTCTGATAAGTCGTCTTCGCCTTCATCGTTGCTCGTTTCATTTGTATCGGTCAGAGATAAAATTTCGCCATCGGTTAGTGATCCTGAGACAGCAACATCTTCATCCACTTCAACATACTCAGAATAACTCACACCGCTGAAGTCAACTACTGGTACAATAGTTGGTTCTTCAATATCCATAATTATTTGCGAATTGTCCTGATCTTCTTTTACAAACCCCGATTTTTAAAGCAGTTGAGACTTTGCAAATTCGAATTATCGAGGGTTTGACCATATGAGTTCGAATTACCGCGACGTAGCAATGATTTTTTCGTTCGAATTACCGAGTGTATAAAAATGTATGGACAAAATTCGAAATATCAAGAGATTTTGTAGGGGATAACTTCGAATTACAGAGAGGTTCAAATTATCGCAGGTTTGAATTAACGAGAGTCGACTGTATAAAATAATACAAGCTAGCGCTTTTTCATCAGCCACTACCGATTTTGCTAGATCGACGACTCCTATTCCACTTACGAATTTCCACAGTTCTTGATGAATAAGTATACTTCGCATCTGTATACTCCACACATCATAATTATGGTCATTGAGCTTTTCGATTTGGAAACTTTGACTCATCTTTTACAATTCTTTTATTTTGTATTCTGTTAGACTGGGCCCATAACCAATGTTAGGAAAATAAAAATGCCTGCACAGTGAAATTGTAAAAATAAGAACACAAGACAAAATATTGTGTACACGACAAATGTTTTATTAAGAGAGAGTAAGAACAAGAAGTGGAAAGGTTAGAGGTGGAGAGTTAGAGATGGATAACGATAAAGCTATTAATCGATAAAATGTAATTTGCATATTTCCATAATTTCAACATGTTCTATGCTCTTCTTTTTAGTAAATAAAGTGCAGCAATTATTGAAAATATCTTGAAAATGCTTTACATCTATTTCTGAAACGAGATGATTGCAAACCTTCTTTCGTGACCTTATGCGATTGGGGTTGTCAAACATTTTTACATGTTCATTTAGAGAAGTGTTTCCAAATCTACATCCCTTACGAACACACTTCAATTTGTTTTCAATATGACTTACGTCGACAGGATTGGAAGTGATTTCCATTACTGTAGTATTTAACTGATCAACACAGTTGACTTCAGCGATAAAATCAGTTTAAACTAGCTAGTCTCTTGTTAATAATATTAGCTATTTCTAAATATTGCCTTTTTACTAAGGTTCTTTCTTTAATAAGGCCATTAGATTCTAATCCCCAAACAATTAATATACCTGAATAAAAAAAAAACAAAAAAATTAATATTTATTAGATTTAAAATTTAAACATTTTTCATTCGACGACCGAGAAATTTATTTGGATAAGAAGAAAGAAAAGTGCAGTATGTGGGTAAAAAATCCGATATTTTGACATAAACACAACTTTTTTATACTCATAGGGTAAAAGGGTATATTAAAGTCGCTAAAATGTATGTAACAGACAGAAGGAAAATTTTCCGATCCCATAAAGTATATATATTCTTGATCAGTATCAATAGCCGAGTCGATTGGACATGTCTGTCCGTCCGTCGTATAAAAACTATAAAAGCTAGTGCTACCAAATTTGGTTTCAACATCCGTCTAGTGTATAGACAAATCAAGTTTCTTTTAAATTTTTGCCACGGCCACTTCCGGCCCCGCAATTTAGAAAAAACTAAATATAACTAGAGCTGTGAAAAAGATATTGCATTCTTATTCTTAATACACACTCAATAATATAGCCAAAATCCACCAGCTGACTAAATTTAACTGAAATCGGACAATAATTATCGGAGATATACGTATTTCCGTTTTGTACTGTGACGCCCCATGCAAAATGGGCTGTTAAGTGTGAGCGAGATAGCATGCGTTCGCTGTTGCTACATGCCAAGCAGTGCAGTGGTGCTGCATGGCAAGCAGTGCATGCTAAGAGAATTTTTTTGTAAATTGATGGCGATTTTGATTGTTTTTGATTTTATGCGGATCTTCTTCTTGGTACAGGATATACTCAATGTCGGCAGCAACGACTTGCTTGCTTCATTTTATAATATAACTGAACACCATGAAATTGTGATTTATTGTGCAATTTTGAAATGAGTGGCCATTTGTATTTACAGCCGAAAACTATGTACAAACTGTGTGTGTCTTTCGTTAAAGATAACTTTTAAGTTTACAAATAATTGTGAAATGTTGAACTTACAGCATTACAAAATCAGCAATTCCATTCTTTAATTTTATATAAATTTGAAACAAACTTGACCTGCTTATACAATAGATGGATGTTGACACCAAATTTGGTTGCTCTAGCTCTTATAGTCTCTGAGATCTAGGTGTTCATACGGACGGACGGACGGACAAACGGACATGTCTCAATCGACTTCGCTATTGATACTGATCAAGAATATATATATACTTTATAGGGTCGGAAAATTCTCCTTCTGCCTGTTACATACATTTTAGCGACTTTAATATACCCTTTTACCCTATGGGTACAGGGTATAAAAATCTAGAACTTTTAGTTTAGCTGTCAGCTGCAAAAAAGATAATAAGTGTCTCAAGACACTCTTGGGCATCTGAGCGTAAAAAGACGTATTGAATAGAAATGTTAAATTTATTCATTCGTATGGTATATTTTGAAACAATTTTTTGTTGAAGTGCAGCTGTGATTGTCGTGCCCGTGCATAGAAGGCTTGTTGCGCGTTTGCTTTTTCACCGTTTTCTTTTATGCGACTTGCTTCTGCCAGCAGCTTCGCTTTTAGCACTTCCAAAGACGGTAGAGAATCACGTGTCTCCATTGCTACCACAAAATGTTCATACTCAGAATTCAAACTTGACAAAAGAATTATTACTTTTAATTCATCACTTAAATCAATACCAACTTCAGTCAGCTTACTGATTAGTTCCACGAATGAATTTATATATTGTGGAATTTCACTGTTTGTCTGCAATTTCAGGTTCAAAAGTTTTTTATACAGCAACACTTTTTGGATTGGCCCGGTGGGCACGTGTACATTGCGTAGTACATCCCATGCTTCTTTTGAGGTCTTAAAATTTTTCACGTAGTTCAGTTGAGAAGTATTCACATACAGTCGACTCTCGTTAATTCGAAATTCAAGGGACTTTTAAAATATTTCGAATTATCGAGAGTTCGAAATATTAAATGGTTCGAATTTTTGAGTGAAAATAAATAAAACTTCGAATTATCAAGTTTTTATTTAACTGCTAATGTTTTACATATTTATAATGTCAATTAATTAATCTTTAAAAAGAACTTATTAACAAGTGTTTGTTTTGGAGTACATTGCTGGTGCTCAGACTTATCAATAATTTTTTTAAGTAGAAAAAGTGCCTGATATGCTGTTTCATCAGTTTCGTTTTGTAGGCAAAAGCTTTGTAAATTCTCAAATGGGGCTCTTGCTACCTTAACTGATACTTCTTCCAAAGGTTCTGATAAGTCGTCTTCGCCTTCATCGTTGCTCGTTTCATTTGTATCGGTCAGAGATAAAATTTCGCCATCGGTTAGTGATCCTGAGACAGCAACATCTTCATCCACTTCAACATACTCAGAATAACTCACACCGCTGAAGTCAACTACTGGTACAATAGTTGGTTCTTCAATATCCATAATTATTTGCGAATTGTCCTGATCTTCTTTTACAAACCCCGATTTTTAAAGCAGTTGAGACTTTGCAAATTCGAATTATCGAGGGTTTGACCATATGAGTTCGAATTACCGCGACGTAGCAATGATTTTTTCGTTCGAATTACCGAGTGTATAAAAATGTATGGACAAAATTCGAAATATCAAGAGATTTTGTAGGGGATAACTTCGAATTACAGAGAGGTTCAAATTATCGCAGGTTTGAATTAACGAGAGTCGACTGTATAAAATAATACAAGCTAGCGCTTTTTCATCAGCCACTACCGATTTTGCTAGATCGACGACTCCTATTCCACTTACGAATTTCCACAGTTCTTGATGAATAAGTATACTTCGCATCTGTATACTCCACACATCATAATTATGGTCATTGAGCTTTTCGATTTGGAAACTTTGACTCATCTTTTACAATTCTTTTATTTTGTATTCTGTTAGACTGGGCCCATAACCAATGTTAGGAAAATAAAAATGCCTGCACAGTGAAATTGTAAAAATAAGAACACAAGACAAAATATTGTGTACACGACAAATGTTTTATTAAGAGAGAGTAAGAACAAGAAGTGGAAAGGTTAGAGGTGGAGAGTTAGAGATGGATAACGATAAAGCTATTAATCGATAAAATGTAATTTGCATATTTCCATAATTTCAACATGTTCTATGCTCTTCTTTTTAGTAAATAAAGTGCAGCAATTATTGAAAATATCTTGAAAATGCTTTACATCTATTTCTGAAACGAGATGATTGCAAACCTTCTTTCGTGACCTTATGCGATTGGGGTTGTCAAACATTTTTACATGTTCATTTAGAGAAGTGTTTCCAAATCTACATCCCTTACGAACACACTTCAATTTGTTTTCAATATGACTTACGTCGACAGGATTGGAAGTGATTTCCATTACTGTAGTATTTAACTGATCAACACAGTTGACTTCAGCGATAAAATCAGTTTAAACTAGCTAGTCTCTTGTTAATAATATTAGCTATTTCTAAATATTGCCTTTTTACTAAGGTTCTTTCTTTAATAAGGCCATTAGATTCTAATCCCCAAACAATTAATATACCTGAATAAAAAAAAAACAAAAAAATTAATATTTATTAGATTTAAAATTTAAACATTTTTCATTCGACGACCGAGAAATTTATTTGGATAAGAAGAAAGAAAAGTGCAGTATGTGGGTAAAAAATCCGATATTTTGACATAAACACAACTTTTTTATACTCATAGGGTAAAAGGGTATATTAAAGTCGCTAAAATGTATGTAACAGACAGAAGGAAAATTTTCCGATCCCATAAAGTATATATATTCTTGATCAGTATCAATAGCCGAGTCGATTGGACATGTCTGTCCGTCCGTCGTATAAAAACTATAAAAGCTAGTGCTACCAAATTTGGTTTCAACATCCGTCTAGTGTATAGACAAATCAAGTTTCTTTTAAATTTTTGCCACGGCCACTTCCGGCCCCGCAATTTAGAAAAAACTAAATATAACTAGAGCTGTGAAAAAGATATTGCATTCTTATTCTTAATACACACTCAATAATATAGCCAAAATCCACCAGCTGACTAAATTTAACTGAAATCGGACAATAATTATCGGAGATATACGTATTTCCGTTTTGTACTGTGACGCCCCATGCAAAATGGGCTGTTAAGTGTGAGCGAGATAGCATGCGTTCGCTGTTGCTACATGCCAAGCAGTGCAGTGGTGCTGCATGGCAAGCAGTGCATGCTAAGAGAATTTTTTTGTAAATTGATGGCGATTTTGATTGTTTTTGATTTTATGCGGATCTTCTTCTTGGTACAGGATATACTCAATGTCGGCAGCAACGACTTGCTTGCTTCATTTTATAATATAACTGAACACCATGAAATTGTGATTTATTGTGCAATTTTGAAATGAGTGGCCATTTGTATTTACAGCCGAAAACTATGTACAAACTGTGTGTGTCTTTCGTTAAAGATAACTTTTAAGTTTACAAATAATTGTGAAATGTTGAACTTACAGCATTACAAAATCAGCAATTCCATTCTTTAATTTTATATAAATTTGAAACAAACTTGACCTGCTTATACAATAGATGGATGTTGACACCAAATTTGGTTGCTCTAGCTCTTATAGTCTCTGAGATCTAGGTGTTCATACGGACGGACGGACGGACAAACGGACATGTCTCAATCGACTTCGCTATTGATACTGATCAAGAATATATATATACTTTATAGGGTCGGAAAATTCTCCTTCTGCCTGTTACATACATTTTAGCGACTTTAATATACCCTTTTACCCTATGGGTACAGGGTATAAAAATCTAGAACTTTTAGTTTAGCTGTCAGCTGCAAAAAAGATAATAAGTGTCTCAAGACACTCTTGGGCATCTGAGCGTAAAAAGACGTATTGAATAGAAATGTTAAATTTATTCATTCGTATGGTATATTTTGAAACAATTTTTTGTTGAAGTGCAGCTGTGATTGTCGTGCCCGTGCATAGAAGGCTTGTTGCGCGTTTGCTTTTTCACCGTTTTCTTTTATGCGACTTGCTTCTGCCAGCAGCTTCGCTTTTAGCACTTCCAAAGACGGTAGAGAATCACGTGTCTCCATTGCTACCACAAAATGTTCATACTCAGAATTCAAACTTGACAAAAGAATTATTACTTTTAATTCATCACTTAAATCAATACCAACTTCAGTCAGCTTACTGATTAGTTCCACGAATGAATTTATATATTGTGGAATTTCACTGTTTGTCTGCAATTTCAGGTTCAAAAGTTTTTTATACAGCAACACTTTTTGGATTGGCCCGGTGGGCACGTGTACATTGCGTAGTACATCCCATGCTTCTTTTGAGGTCTTACAATTTTTCACGTAGTTCAGTTGAGAAGTATTCACATACAGTCGACTCTCGTTAATTCGAAATTCAAGGGACTTTTAAAATATTTCGAATTATCGAGAGTTCGAAATATTAAATGGTTCGAATTTTTGAGTGAAAATAAATAAAACTTCGAATTATCAAGTTTTTATTTAACTGCTAATGTTTTACATATTTATAATGTCAATTAATTAATCTTTAAAAAGAACTTATTAACAAGTGTTTGTTTTGGAGTACATTGCTGGTGCTCAGACTTATCAATAATTTTTTTAAGTAGAAAAAGTGCCTGATATGCTGTTTCATCAGTTTCGTTTTGTAGGCAAAAGCTTTGTAAATTCTCAAATGGGGCTCTTGCTACCTTAACTGATACTTCTTCCAAAGGTTCTGATAAGTCGTCTTCGCCTTCATCGTTGCTCGTTTCATTTGTATCGGTCAGAGATAAAATTTCGCCATCGGTTAGTGATCCTGAGACAGCAACATCTTCATCCACTTCAACATACTCAGAATAACTCACACCGCTGAAGTCAACTACTGGTACAATAGTTGGTTCTTCAATATCCATAATTATTTGCGAATTGTCCTGATCTTCTTTTACAAACCCCGATTTTTAAAGCAGTTGAGACTTTGCAAATTCGAATTATCGAGGGTTTGACCATATGAGTTCGAATTACCGCGACGTAGCAATGATTTTTTCGTTCGAATTACCGAGTGTATAAAAATGTATGGACAAAATTCGAAATATCAAGAGATTTTGTAGGGGATAACTTCGAATTACAGAGAGGTTCAAATTATCGCAGGTTTGAATTAACGAGAGTCGACTGTATAAAATAATACAAGCTAGCGCTTTTTCATCAGCCACTACCGATTTTGCTAGATCGACGACTCCTATTCCACTTACGAATTTCCACAGTTCTTGATGAATAAGTATACTTCGCATCTGTATACTCCACACATCATAATTATGGTCATTGAGCTTTTCGATTTGGAAACTTTGACTCATCTTTTACAATTCTTTTATTTTGTATTCTGTTAGACTGGGCCCATAACCAATGTTAGGAAAATAAAAATGCCTGCACAGTGAAATTGTAAAAATAAGAACACAAGACAAAATATTGTGTACACGACAAATGTTTTATTAAGAGAGAGTAAGAACAAGAAGTGGAAAGGTTAGAGGTGGAGAGTTAGAGATGGATAACGATAAAGCTATTAATCGATAAAATGTAATTTGCATATTTCCATAATTTCAACATGTTCTATGCTCTTCTTTTTAGTAAATAAAGTGCAGCAATTATTGAAAATATCTTGAAAATGCTTTACATCTATTTCTGAAACGAGATGATTGCAAACCTTCTTTCGTGACCTTATGCGATTGGGGTTGTCAAACATTTTTACATGTTCATTTAGAGAAGTGTTTCCAAATCTACATCCCTTACGAACACACTTCAATTTGTTTTCAATATGACTTACGTCGACAGGATTGGAAGTGATTTCCATTACTGTAGTATTTAACTGATCAACACAGTTGACTTCAGCGATAAAATCAGTTTAAACTAGCTAGTCTCTTGTTAATAATATTAGCTATTTCTAAATATTGCCTTTTTACTAAGGTTCTTTCTTTAATAAGGCCATTAGATTCTAATCCCCAAACAATTAATATACCTGAATAAAAAAAAAACAAAAAAATTAATATTTATTAGATTTAAAATTTAAACATTTTTCATTCGACGACCGAGAAATTTATTTGGATAAGAAGAAAGAAAAGTGCAGTATGTGGGTAAAAAATCCGATATTTTGACATAAACACAACTTTTTTATACTCATAGGGTAAAAGGGTATATTAAAGTCGCTAAAATGTATGTAACAGACAGAAGGAAAATTTTCCGATCCCATAAAGTATATATATTCTTGATCAGTATCAATAGCCGAGTCGATTGGACATGTCTGTCCGTCCGTCGTATAAAAACTATAAAAGCTAGTGCTACCAAATTTGGTTTCAACATCCGTCTAGTGTATAGACAAATCAAGTTTCTTTTAAATTTTTGCCACGGCCACTTCCGGCCCCGCAATTTAGAAAAAACTAAATATAACTAGAGCTGTGAAAAAGATATTGCATTCTTATTCTTAATACACACTCAATAATATAGCCAAAATCCACCAGCTGACTAAATTTAACTGAAATCGGACAATAATTATCGGAGATATACGTATTTCCGTTTTGTACTGTGACGCCCCATGCAAAATGGTCTGTTAAGTGTGAGCGAGATAGCATGCGTTCGCTGTTGCTACATGCCAAGCAGTGCAGTGGTGCTGCATGGCAAGCAGTGCATGCTAAGAGAATTTTTTTGTAAATTGATGGCGATTTTGATTGTTTTTGATTTTATGCGGATCTTCTTCTTGGTACAGGATATACTCAATGTCGGCAGCAACGACTTGCTTGCTTCATTTTATAATATAACTGAACACCATGAAATTGTGATTTATTGTGCAATTTTGAAATGAGTGGCCATTTGTATTTACAGCCGAAAACTATGTACAAACTGTGTGTGTCTTTCGTTAAAGATAACTTTTAAGTTTACAAATAATTGTGAAATGTTGAACTTACAGCATTACAAAATCAGCAATTCCATTCTTTAATTTTATATAAATTTGAAACAAACTTGACCTGCTTATACAATAGATGGATGTTGACACCAAATTTGGTTGCTCTAGCTCTTATAGTCTCTGAGATCTAGGTGTTCATACGGACGGACGGACGGACAAACGGACATGTCTCAATCGACTTCGCTATTGATACTGATCAAGAATATATATATACTTTATAGGGTCGGAAAATTCTCCTTCTGCCTGTTACATACATTTTAGCGACTTTAATATACCCTTTTACCCTATGGGTACAGGGTATAAAAATCTAGAACTTTTAGTTTAGCTGTCAGCTGCAAAAAAGATAATAAGTGTCTCAAGACACTCTTGGGCATCTGAGCGTAAAAAGACGTATTGAATAGAAATGTTAAATTTATTCATTCGTATGGTATATTTTGAAACAATTTTTTGTTGAAGTGCAGCTGTGATTGTCGTGCCCGTGCATAGAAGGCTTGTTGCGCGTTTGCTTTTTCACCGTTTTCTTTTATGCGACTTGCTTCTGCCAGCAGCTTCGCTTTTAGCACTTCCAAAGACGGTAGAGAATCACGTGTCTCCATTGCTACCACAAAATGTTCATACTCAGAATTCAAACTTGACAAAAGAATTATTACTTTTAATTCATCACTTAAATCAATACCAACTTCAGTCAGCTTACTGATTAGTTCCACGAATGAATTTATATATTGTGGAATTTCACTGTTTGTCTGCAATTTCAGGTTCAAAAGTTTTTTATACAGCAACACTTTTTGGATTGGCCCGGTGGGCACGTGTACATTGCGTAGTACATCCCATGCTTCTTTTGAGGTCTTACAATTTTTCACGTAGTTCAGTTGAGAAGTATTCACATACAGTCGACTCTCGTTAATTCGAAATTCAAGGGACTTTTAAAATATTTCGAATTATCGAGAGTTCGAAATATTAAATGGTTCGAATTTTTGAGTGAAAATAAATAAAACTTCGAATTATCAAGTTTTTATTTAACTGCTAATGTTTTACATATTTATAATGTCAATTAATTAATCTTTAAAAAGAACTTATTAACAAGTGTTTGTTTTGGAGTACATTGCTGGTGCTCAGACTTATCAATAATTTTTTTAAGTAGAAAAAGTGCCTGATATGCTGTTTCATCAGTTTCGTTTTGTAGGCAAAAGCTTTGTAAATTCTCAAATGGGGCTCTTGCTACCTTAACTGATACTTCTTCCAAAGGTTCTGATAAGTCGTCTTCGCCTTCATCGTTGCTCGTTTCATTTGTATCGGTCAGAGATAAAATTTCGCCATCGGTTAGTGATCCTGAGACAGCAACATCTTCATCCACTTCAACATACTCAGAATAACTCACACCGCTGAAGTCAACTACTGGTACAATAGTTGGTTCTTCAATATCCATAATTATTTGCGAATTGTCCTGATCTTCTTTTACAAACCCCGATTTTTAAAGCAGTTGAGACTTTGCAAATTCGAATTATCGAGGGTTTGACCATATGAGTTCGAATTACCGCGACGTAGCAATGATTTTTTCGTTCGAATTACCGAGTGTATAAAAATGTATGGACAAAATTCGAAATATCAAGAGATTTTGTAGGGGATAACTTCGAATTACAGAGAGGTTCAAATTATCGCAGGTTTGAATTAACGAGAGTCGACTGTATAAAATAATACAAGCTAGCGCTTTTTCATCAGCCACTACCGATTTTGCTAGATCGACGACTCCTATTCCACTTACGAATTTCCACAGTTCTTGATGAATAAGTATACTTCGCATCTGTATACTCCACACATCATAATTATGGTCATTGAGCTTTTCGATTTGGAAACTTTGACTCATCTTTTACAATTCTTTTATTTTGTATTCTGTTAGACTGGGCCCATAACCAATGTTAGGAAAATAAAAATGCCTGCACAGTGAAATTGTAAAAATAAGAACACAAGACAAAATATTGTGTACACGACAAATGTTTTATTAAGAGAGAGTAAGAACAAGAAGTGGAAAGGTTAGAGGTGGAGAGTTAGAGATGGATAACGATAAAGCTATTAATCGATAAAATGTAATTTGCATATTTCCATAATTTCAACATGTTCTATGCTCTTCTTTTTAGTAAATAAAGTGCAGCAATTATTGAAAATATCTTGAAAATGCTTTACATCTATTTCTGAAACGAGATGATTGCAAACCTTCTTTCGTGACCTTATGCGATTGGGGTTGTCAAACATTTTTACATGTTCATTTAGAGAAGTGTTTCCAAATCTACATCCCTTACGAACACACTTCAATTTGTTTTCAATATGACTTACGTCGACAGGATTGGAAGTGATTTCCATTACTGTAGTATTTAACTGATCAACACAGTTGACTTCAGCGATAAAATCAGTTTAAACTAGCTAGTCTCTTGTTAATAATATTAGCTATTTCTAAATATTGCCTTTTTACTAAGGTTCTTTCTTTAATAAGGCCATTAGATTCTAATCCCCAAACAATTAATATACCTGAATAAAAAAAAAACAAAAAAATTAATATTTATTAGATTTAAAATTTAAACATTTTTCATTCGACGACCGAGAAATTTATTTGGATAAGAAGAAAGAAAAGTGCAGTATGTGGGTAAAAAATCCGATATTTTGACATAAACACAACTTTTTTATACTCATAGGGTAAAAGGGTATATTAAAGTCGCTAAAATGTATGTAACAGACAGAAGGAAAATTTTCCGATCCCATAAAGTATATATATTCTTGATCAGTATCAATAGCCGAGTCGATTGGACATGTCTGTCCGTCCGTCGTATAAAAACTATAAAAGCTAGTGCTACCAAATTTGGTTTCAACATCCGTCTAGTGTATAGACAAATCAAGTTTCTTTTAAATTTTTGCCACGGCCACTTCCGGCCCCGCAATTTAGAAAAAACTAAATATAACTAGAGCTGTGAAAAAGATATTGCATTCTTATTCTTAATACACACTCAATAATATAGCCAAAATCCACCAGCTGACTAAATTTAACTGAAATCGGACAATAATTATCGGAGATATACGTATTTCCGTTTTGTACTGTGACGCCCCATGCAAAATGGTCTGTTAAGTGTGAGCGAGATAGCATGCGTTCGCTGTTGCTACATGCCAAGCAGTGCATGCTAAGAGAATTTTTTTGTAAATTGATGGCGATTTTGATTGTTTTTGATTTTATGCGGATCTTCTTCTTGGTACAGGATATACTCAATGTCGGCAGCAACGACTTGCTTGCTTCATTTTATAATATAACTGAACACCATGAAATTGTGATTTATTGTGCAATTTTGAAATGAGTGGCCATTTGTATTTACAGCCGAAAACTATGTACAAACTGTGTGTGTCTTTCGTTAAAGATAACTTTTAAGTTTACAAATAATTGTGAAATGTTGAACTTACAGCATTACAAAATTAGCAATTCCATTCTTTAATTTTATATAAATTTGAAACAAACTTGACCTGCTTATACAATAGATGGATGTTGACACCAAATTTGGTTGCTCTAGCTCTTATAGTCTCTGAGATATAGGTGTTCATACGGACGGACGGACGGACAAACGGACATGTCAGAATCGACTTCGCTATTGATACTGATCAAGAATATATATATACTTTATAGGGTCGGAAAATTCTCCTTCTGCCTGTTACATACATTTTAGCGACTTTAATATACCCTTTTACCCTATGGGTACAGGGTATAAAAATCTAGAACTTTTAGTTTAGCTGTCAGCTGCAAAAAAGATAATAAGTGTCTCAAGACACTCTTGGGCATCTGAGCGTAAAAAGACGTATTGAATAGAAATGTTAAATTTATTCATTCGTATGGTATATTTTGAAACAATTTTTTGTTGAAGTGCAGCTGTGATTGTCGTGCCCGTGCATAGAAGGCTTGTTGCGCGTTTGCTTTTTCACCGTTTTCTTTTATGCGACTTGCTTCTGCCAGCAGCTTCGCTTTTAGCACTTCCAAAGACGGTAGAGAATCACGTGTCTCCATTGCTACCACAAAATGTTCATACTCAGAATTCAAACTTGACAAAAGAATTATTACTTTTAATTCATCACTTAAATCAATACCAACTTCAGTCAGCTTACTGATTAGTTCCACGAATGAATTTATATATTGTGGAATTTCACTGTTTGTCTGCAATTTCAGGTTCAAAAGTTTTTTATACAGCAACACTTTTTGGATTGGCCCGGTGGGCACGTGTACATTGCGTAGTACATCCCATGCTTCTTTTGAGGTCTTACAATTTTTCACGTAGTTCAGTTGAGAAGTATTCACATACAGTCGACTCTCGTTAATTCGAAATTCAAGGGACTTTTAAAATATTTCGAATTATCGAGAGTTCGAAATATTAAATGGTTCGAATTTTTGAGTGAAAATAAATAAAACTTCGAATTATCAAGTTTTTATTTAACTGCTAATGTTTTACATATTTATAATGTCAATTAATTAATCTTTAAAAAGAACTTATTAACAAGTGTTTGTTTTGGAGTACATTGCTGGTGCTCAGACTTATCAATAATTTTTTTAAGTAGAAAAAGTGCCTGATATGCTGTTTCATCAGTTTCGTTTTGTAGGCAAAAGCTTTGTAAATTCTCAAATGGGGCTCTTGCTACCTTAACTGATACTTCTTCCAAAGGTTCTGATAAGTCGTCTTCGCCTTCATCGTTGCTCGTTTCATTTGTATCGGTCAGAGATAAAATTTCGCCATCGGTTAGTGATCCTGAGACAGCAACATCTTCATCCACTTCAACATACTCAGAATAACTCACACCGCTGAAGTCAACTACTGGTACAATAGTTGGTTCTTCAATATCCATAATTATTTGCGAATTGTCCTGATCTTCTTTTACAAACCCCGATTTTTAAAGCAGTTGAGACTTTGCAAATTCGAATTATCGAGGGTTTGACCATATGAGTTCGAATTACCGCGACGTAGCAATGATTTTTTCGTTCGAATTACCGAGTGTATAAAAATGTATGGACAAAATTCGAAATATCAAGAGATTTTGTAGGGGATAACTTCGAATTACAGAGAGGTTCAAATTATCGCAGGTTTGAATTAACGAGAGTCGACTGTATAAAATAATACAAGCTAGCGCTTTTTCATCAGCCACTACCGATTTTGCTAGATCGACGACTCCTATTCCACTTACGAATTTCCACAGTTCTTGATGAATAAGTATACTTCGCATCTGTATACTCCACACATCATAATTATGGTCATTGAGCTTTTCGATTTGGAAACTTTGACTCATCTTTTACAATTCTTTTATTTTGTATTCTGTTAGACTGGGCCCATAACCAATGTTAGGAAAATAAAAATGCCTGCACAGTGAAATTGTAAAAATAAGAACACAAGACAAAATATTGTGTACACGACAAATGTTTTATTAAGAGAGAGTAAGAACAAGAAGTGGAAAGGTTAGAGGTGGAGAGTTAGAGATGGATAACGATAAAGCTATTAATCGATAAAATGTAATTTGCATATTTCCATAATTTCAACATGTTCTATGCTCTTCTTTTTAGTAAATAAAGTGCAGCAATTATTGAAAATATCTTGAAAATGCTTTACATCTATTTCTGAAACGAGATGATTGCAAACCTTCTTTCGTGACCTTATGCGATTGGGGTTGTCAAACATTTTTACATGTTCATTTAGAGAAGTGTTTCCAAATCTACATCCCTTACGAACACACTTCAATTTGTTTTCAATATGACTTACGTCGACAGGATTGGAAGTGATTTCCATTACTGTAGTATTTAACTGATCAACACAGTTGACTTCAGCGATAAAATCAGTTTAAACTAGCTAGTCTCTTGTTAATAATATTAGCTATTTCTAAATATTGCCTTTTTACTAAGGTTCTTTCTTTAATAAGGCCATTAGATTCTAATCCCCAAACAATTAATATACCTGAATAAAAAAAAAACAAAAGAATTAATATTTATTAGATTTAAAATTTAAACATTTTTCATTCGACGACCGAGAAATTTATTTGGATAAGAAGAAAGAAAAGTGCAGTATGTGGGTAAAAAATCCGATATTTTGACATAAACACAACTTTTTTATACTCATAGGGTAAAAGGGTATATTAAAGTCGCTAAAATGTATGTAACAGACAGAAGGAAAATTTTCCGATCCCATAAAGTATATATATTCTTGATCAGTATCAATAGCCGAGTCGATTGGACATGTCTGTCCGTCCGTCGTATAAAAACTATAAAAGCTAGTGCTACCAAATTTGGTTTCAACATCCGTCTAGTGTATAGACAAATCAAGTTTCTTTTAAATTTTTGCCACGGCCACTTCCGGCCCCGCAATTTAGAAAAAACTAAATATAACTAGAGCTGTGAAAAAGATATTGCATTCTTATTCTTAATACACACTCAATAATATAGCCAAAATCCACCAGCTGACTAAATTTAACTGAAATCGGACAATAATTATCGGAGATATACGTATTTCCGTTTTGTACTGTGACGCCCCATGCAAAATGGTCTGTTAAGTGTGAGCGAGATAGCATGCGTTCGCTGTTGCTACATGCCAAGCAGTGCAGTGGTGCTGCATGGCAAGCAGTGCATGCTAAGAGAATTTTTTTGTAAATTGATGGCGATTTTGATTGTTTTTGATTTTATGCGGATCTTCTTCTTGGTACAGGATATACTCAATGTCGGCAGCAACGACTTGCTTGCTTCATTTTATAATATAACTGAACACCATGAAATTGTGATTTATTGTGCAATTTTGAAATGAGTGGCCATTTGTATTTACAGCCGAAAACTATGTACAAACTGTGTGTGTCTTTCGTTAAAGATAACTTTTAAGTTTACAAATAATTGTGAAATGTTGAACTTACAGCATTACAAAATCAGCAATTCCATTCTTTAATTTTATATAAATTTGAAACAAACTTGACCTGCTTATACAATAGATGGATGTTGACACCAAATTTGGTTGCTCTAGCTCTTATAGTCTCTGAGATATAGGTGTTCATACGGACGGACGGACGGACAAACGGACATGTCTCAATCGACTTCGCTATTGATACTGATCAAGAATATATATATACTTTATAGGGTCGGAAAATTCTCCTTCTGCCTGTTACATACATTTTAGCGACTTTAATATACCCTTTTACCCTATGGGTACAGGGTATAAAAATCTAGAACTTTTAGTTTAGCTGTCAGCTGCAAAAAAGATAATAAGTGTCTCAAGACACTCTTGGGCATCTGAGCGTAAAAAGACGTATTGAATAGAAATGTTAAATTTATTCATTCGTATGGTATATTTTGAAACAATTTTTTGTTGAAGTGCAGCTGTGATTGTCGTGCCCGTGCATAGAAGGCTTGTTGCGCGTTTGCTTTTTCACCGTTTTCTTTTATGCGACTTGCTTCTGCCAGCAGCTTCGCTTTTAGCACTTCCAAAGACGGTAGAGAATCACGTGTCTCCATTGCTACCACAAAATGTTCATACTCAGAATTCAAACTTGACAAAAGAATTATTACTTTTAATTCATCACTTAAATCAATACCAACTTCAGTCAGCTTACTGATTAGTTCCACGAATGAATTTATATATTGTGGAATTTCACTGTTTGTCTGCAATTTCAGGTTCAAAAGTTTTTTATACAGCAACACTTTTTGGATTGGCCCGGTGGGCACGTGTACATTGCGTAGTACATCCCATGCTTCTTTTGAGGTCTTACAATTTTTCACGTAGTTCAGTTGAGAAGTATTCACATACAGTCGACTCTCGTTAATTCGAAATTCAAGGGACTTTTAAAATATTTCGAATTATCGAGAGTTCGAAATATTAAATGGTTCGAATTTTTGAGTGAAAATAAATAAAACTTCGAATTATCAAGTTTTTATTTAACTGCTAATGTTTTACATATTTATAATGTCAATTAATTAATCTTTAAAAAGAACTTATTAACAAGTGTTTGTTTTGGAGTACATTGCTGGTGCTCAGACTTATCAATAATTTTTTTAAGTAGAAAAAGTGCCTGATATGCTGTTTCATCAGTTTCGTTTTGTAGGCAAAAGCTTTGTAAATTCTCAAATGGGGCTCTTGCTACCTTAACTGATACTTCTTCCAAAGGTTCTGATAAGTCGTCTTCGCCTTCATCGTTGCTCGTTTCATTTGTATCGGTCAGAGATAAAATTTCGCCATCGGTTAGTGATCCTGAGACAGCAACATCTTCATCCACTTCAACATACTCAGAATAACTCACACCGCTGAAGTCAACTACTTTTACAATAGTTGGTTCTTCAATATCCATAATTATTTGCGAATTGTCCTGATCTTCTTTTACAAACCCCGATTTTTAAAGCAGTTGAGACTTTGCAAATTCGAATTATCGAGGGTTTGACCATATGAGTTCGAATTACCGCGACGTAGCAATGATTTTTTCGTTCGAATTACCGAGTGTATAAAAATGTATGGACGAAATTCGAAATATCAAGAGATTTTGTATTATCGCAGGTTTGAATTAACGAAAGTCGACTGTATAAAATAATACAAGCTAGCGCTTTTTCATCAGCCACTACCGATTTTGCTAGATCGACGACTCCTATTCCACTTACGAATTTCCACAGTTCTTGATGAATAAGTATACTTCGCATCTGTATACTCCACACATCATAATTATGGTCATTGAGCTTTTCGATTTGGAAACTTTGACTCATCTTTTACAATTCTTTTATTTTGTATTCTGTTAGACTGGGCCCATAACCAATGTTAGGAAAATAAAAATGCCTGCACAGTGAAATTGTAAAAATAAGAACACAAGACAAAATATTGTGTACACGACAAATGTTTTATTAAGAGAGAGTAAGAACAAGAAGTGGAAAGGTTAGAGGTGGAGAGTTAGAGATGGATAACGATAAAGCTATTAATCGATAAAATGTAATTTGCATATTTCCATAATTTCAACATGTTCTATGCTCTTCTTTTTAGTAAATAAAGTGCAGCAATTATTGAAAATATCTTGAAAATGCTTTACATCTATTTCTGAAACGAGATGATTGCAAACCTTCTTTCGTGACCTTATGCGATTGGGGTTGTCAAACATTTTTACATGTTCATTTAGAGAAGTGTTTCCAAATCTACATCCCTTACGAACACACTTCAATTTGTTTTCAATATGACTTACGTCGACAGGATTGGAAGTGATTTCCATTACTGTAGTATTTAACTGATCAACACAGTTGACTTCAGCGATAAAATCAGTTTAAACTAGCTAGTCTCTTGTTAATAATATTAGCTATTTCTAAATATTGCCTTTTTACTAAGGTTCTTTCTTTAATAAGGCCATTAGATTCTAATCCCCAAACAATTAATATACCTGAATAAAAAAAACAAAAGAATTAATATTTATTAGATTTAAAATTTAAACATTTTTCATTCGACGACCGAGAAATTTATTTGGATAAGAAGAAAGAAAAGTGCAGTATGTGGGTAAAAAATCCGATATTTTGACATAAACACAACTTTTTTATACTCATAGGGTAAAAGGGTATATTAAAGTCGCTAAAATGTATGTAACAGACAGAAGGAAAATTTTCCGATCCCATAAAGTATATATATTCTTGATCAGTATCAATAGCCGAGTCGATTGGACATGTCTGTCCGTCCGTCGTATAAAAACTATAAAAGCTAGTGCTACCAAATTTGGTTTCAACATCCGTCTAGTGTATAGACAAATCAAGTTTCTTTTAAATTTTTGCCACGGCCACTTCCGGCCCCGCAATTTAGAAAAAACTAAATATAACTAGAGCTGTGAAAAAGATATTGCATTCTTATTCTTAATACACACTCAATAATATAGCCAAAATCCACCAGCTGACTAAATTTAACTGAAATCGGACAATAATTATCGGAGATATACGTATTTCCGTTTTGTACTGTGACGCCCCATGCAAAATGGTCTGTTAAGTGTGAGCGAGATAGCATGCGTTCGCTGTTGCTACATGCCAAGCAGTGCAGTGGTGCTGCATGGCAAGCAGTGCATGCTAAGAGAATTTTTTTGTAAATTGATGGCGATTTTGATTGTTTTTGATTTTATGCGGATCTTCTTCTTGGTACAGGATATACTCAATGTCGGCAGCAACGACTTGCTTGCTTCATTTTATAATATAACTGAACACCATGAAATTGTGATTTATTGTGCAATTTTGAAATGAGTGGCCATTTGTATTTACAGCCGAAAACTATGTACAAACTGTGTGTGTCTTTCGTTAAAGATAACTTTTAAGTTTACAAATAATTGTGAAATGTTGAACTTACAGCATTACAAAATCAGCAATTCCATTCTTTAATTTTATATAAATTTGAAACAAACTTGACCTGCTTATACAATAGATGGATGTTGACACCAAATTTGGTTGCTCTAGCTCTTATAGTCTCTGAGATCTAGGTGTTCATACGGACGGACGGACGGACAAACGGACATGTCTCAATCGACTTCGCTATTGATACTGATCAAGAATATATATATACTTTATAGGGTCGGAAAATTCTCCTTCTGCCTGTTACATACATTTTAGCGACTTTAATATACCCTTTTACCCTATGGGTACAGGGTATAAAAATCTAGAACTTTTAGTTTAGCTGTCAGCTGCAAAAAAGATAATAAGTGTCTCAAGACACTCTTGGGCATCTGAGCGTAAAAAGACGTATTGAATAGAAATGTTAAATTTATTCATTCGTATGGTATATTTTGAAACAATTTTTTGTTGAAGTGCAGCTGTGATTGTCGTGCCCGTGCATAGAAGGCTTGTTGCGCGTTTGCTTTTTCACCGTTTTCTTTTATGCGACTTGCTTCTGCCAGCAGCTTCGCTTTTAGCACTTCCAAAGACGGTAGAGAATCACGTGTCTCCATTGCTACCACAAAATGTTCATACTCAGAATTCAAACTTGACAAAAGAATTATTACTTTTAATTCATCACTTAAATCAATACCAACTTCAGTCAGCTTACTGATTAGTTCCACGAATGAATTTATATATTGTGGAATTTCACTGTTTGTCTGCAATTTCAGGTTCAAAAGTTTTTTATACAGCAACACTTTTTGGATTGGCCCGGTGGGCACGTGTACATTGCGTAGTACATCCCATGCTTCTTTTGAGGTCTTACAATTTTTCACGTAGTTCAGTTGAGAAGTATTCACATACAGTCGACTCTCGTTAATTCGAAATTCAAGGGACTTTTAAAATATTTCGAATTATCGAGAGTTCGAAATATTAAATGGTTCGAATTTTTGAGTGAAAATAAATAAAACTTCGAATTATCAAGTTTTTATTTAACTGCTAATGTTTTACATATTTATAATGTCAATTAATTAATCTTTAAAAAGAACTTATTAACAAGTGTTTGTTTTGGAGTACATTGCTGGTGCTCAGACTTATCAATAATTTTTTTAAGTAGAAAAAGTGCCTGATATGCTGTTTCATCAGTTTCGTTTTGTAGGCAAAAGCTTTGTAAATTCTCAAATGGGGCTCTTGCTACCTTAACTGATACTTCTTCCAAAGGTTCTGATAAGTCGTCTTCGCCTTCATCGTTGCTCGTTTCATTTGTATCGGTCAGAGATAAAATTTCGCCATCGGTTAGTGATCCTGAGACAGCAACATCTTCATCCACTTCAACATACTCAGAATAACTCACACCGCTGAAGTCAACTACTGGTACAATAGTTGGTTCTTCAATATCCATAATTATTTGCGAATTGTCCTGATCTTCTTTTACAAACCCCGATTTTTAAAGCAGTTGAGACTTTGCAAATTCGAATTATCGAGGGTTTGACCATATGAGTTCGAATTACCGCGACGTAGCAATGATTTTTTCGTTCGAATTACCGAGTGTATAAAAATGTATGGACAAAATTCGAAATATCAAGAGATTTTGTAGGGGATAACTTCGAATTACAGAGAGGTTCAAATTATCGCAGGTTTGAATTAACGAGAGTCGACTGTATAAAATAATACAAGCTAGCGCTTTTTCATCAGCCACTACCGATTTTGCTAGATCGACGACTCCTATTCCACTTACGAATTTCCACAGTTCTTGATGAATAAGTATACTTCGCATCTGTATACTCCACACATCATAATTATGGTCATTGAGCTTTTCGATTTGGAAACTTTGACTCATCTTTTACAAT
>JBAMCD010000274.1:0-43828 GCA_037075365.1 Drosophila emarginata
GGAGTAGATACTTTTTTGGCTTTTTGAGTCTTCTTTTCCACAGAAGAAACCTTTGGCTTCGGATCCTTTTTAGCGGCAGCAGACAGCTTAAACGAACCAGATGCACCCTTGCCCTTTGTTTGGATCAGTTTGCCATTTCCAACTGCCGATTTTAAATACCTCTTAATGAATGGAGCCAATTTCTGGGCATCGCATTTGTAAGTGGCACTAATATATTTTTTGATTGCCAATAGTGAGGAACCACCACGCTCCTTTAAGTTTTTAATCGAAGCGTCTACCATTTGCTGCGTTGGTGGATGCGATGGGGGAGCAGTTGATTTTTTGGCCTTTATTGTTGCCGATGCCGATGTCTTTTTTGCGGCTACCTTCTTCTCAACTGATGACACTGCTGTTGCTGATGGGGCAGCCACAGGAGATGCAGACGTTCCAGCTAATGAATCAGACATTACGCACTTCACTTTCAAACGAAAATAACACCAAATACACTTTTTAAAGAAAAAAAAATTTCTCACATACTCACTCAATTGAATGAGAATCGAGGAGGAGGGCAGTACGAACATGTTTTTGCCTTTGGTCGATTAAGTTGTTTTAGTTTGCTTTTAGAGTGTTCGTATAAATTTGTTTTTCTTCCTTATTTACGAGAAATCTATATAAATAGGATTTTCTTAATATTTATAATTGTTTAAGAAATCATGTGTCATTGATTATTTGTATGTAGTTTTATACACTCGTTTCTAATAGGCAACCAAATTTGTAGTTTATGTAACACAAAATGCAATTTTCGCATAAAGGACTACATATAAATTAGAAATTAACTCAAGTTTAAGCAAATCATTTTTGGAATATAAAATTTCAACAATTTTCTTCCGATATTGATTTAAAAACTATGGGGTAAGTTACTTCTTCATATTTTAAAAGAGTATCGAAATCAACTCTTATTTGTGTGAAACGACAATTTTTAAGCTACATCTAATATTAGTTTTCTGTATTGGAAAAGTAAAAATATTTATTTAACAGTAATCAAACAGTAGTTTATTCATGTCAAATAATTTCTTGTAAAATTTTATTTTAAAAAAATCACTAAAAAATTAATGCATTATTACGTTTTAGATTACCACGACCGAAATTGAAAAAAGGAAAAGTAATTATCTTACTTTTTTTTCCATATACTCAATGCTTATTTTTGTAAAGTTGGATAAAAATGTAATTTATAATTTTTTATTTCATTTGCATCGATTATGTGAAAACTTTGGATTACTATAGATGGACATAGCTAATATAAATATTATTTTATGTTTTTTTTTTTTTTTGGTTGTCTTTTCATTCATATATACGTACATGATATATATATATATATATATATATAAAAAATTTTATTATTATTTTTTTATTATTTTATAAAAAGAATCGTTTTGGTAGTGAAAATTGTTAAACATAAAAACTGGTAAATTTTTTAATTTGCCTCATATATGTATGTACACATCATCATTGTAGAGTCATTTCTGCATTTTAATACATAATCACTTTCAAAAAGAGAAAAAATTTATTTTTGAAAATAGAAAATCTCAATATAAACATAAATAGTTTGTGGTCCTGAAAAGGACCGATTTATATTATACGAGTATATGCGTTGAATTTCTATTCCAAATATTTCAATCTAAGCACGCTCGCCACGAATGCGTCTGGCTAATTGTATATCCTTGGGCATAATAGTCACTCGTTTTGCGTGGATAGCACACAAGTTGGTATCTTCAAAGAGGCCAACCAGATAGGCTTCGCTAGCTTCTTGCAAAGCCATAACTGCTGAACTCTGGAATCGCAAGTCGGTTTTAAAGTCTTGAGCGATTTCGCGTACTAAACGCTGGAATGGCAATTTGCGAATGAGCAACTCTGTGCTCTTCTGATAGCGACGGATTTCACGCAAAGCAACAGTACCGGGACGATAGCGATGTGGTTTCTTTACGCCACCGGTTGCTGGAGCGCTCTTACGGGCTGCTTTGGTAGCCAGCTGCTTTCTGGGCGCCTTGCCACCAGTCGATTTACGGGCAGTTTGTTTAGTACGAGCCATTATTTCTACACTTTTATTTTTTTCTGTTCACTCTTCACTCTCACTGTTCACAACACAATAAAGTAGTCTGCTCGTTTGGTGCCTGCTTTTATAGAAAACTTGGGGTGGGTTAGAAAGAGAAAGGGAGAAGAAAACATTTGCTTCGTCGTCTGTCAAACCGGCTGAGCGAAAGGCAAGATATTTCTATCTCACTCGTGTTTTGTCCATTTTTGGTATAAATAGAAGTGGTGGCTGTAGAAGCAAAATTAGTTCATTTCCAACTCTTGTGCAGTGTGTTTATAGTGAAAAGTGAAAAGTGAAAAATAAAATATGACTGGTCGTGGCAAAGGTGGAAAAGGATTGGGCAAGGGCGGTGCTAAGCGTCATCGTAAAGTGTTGCGTGATAATATCCAGGGCATCACGAAACCCGCTATCCGACGTTTGGCTCGTCGTGGCGGTGTGAAACGCATCTCTGGTCTTATCTATGAGGAAACTCGAGGTGTGCTAAAGGTATTTCTGGAAAATGTAATCCGTGACGCAGTAACATACACCGAACATGCCAAAAGGAAAACTGTCACTGCTATGGATGTAGTCTACGCGTTGAAGAGACAAGGTCGCACACTCTACGGTTTTGGCGGCTAAGAAAATTTCTTACAAAAACATTTAATTACTGCAAAGTAAACAATTCTAAAAATCGGTCCTTTTCAGGACCACCAAAATAAGGAATCAAATGAGAAAAAACAAAACATTTTCACATTTTATGAAAACATTTGATAAATAAAAAAATTTACATTTCTCTGCATAGTCTCAGTCTAATTTAATTTAATTAACTTCCAAATTTGTTCACCGAGATGGAGAAATTATGTAAATTATACTATATGCGCACTCATTGAAAATTGTGATAATTTCTTTAAACTCGTTTGGTCGTCCTGAAAAGGACGGTTGTTTTATGTTCGAGTTGGTATGTTGTATATACAACGATGTAAATAATTTTGAAAGCAATATTAAATGATTTATGCCTTCTTTTCTGTTTTTTTAGGCAGCAGTACAGCCTGAATGTTAGGCAAGACACCACCCTGAGCAATAGTTACACCAGAAAGCAATTTGTTCAATTCCTCATCGTTGCGGATAGCCAATTGTAGATGGCGTGGAATAATTCTAGTTTTCTTGTTGTCACGAGCAGCATTGCCAGCCAACTCAAGAACTTCAGCGGCCAAGTATTCCATTACGGCAGCCAAGTAAACCGGAGCACCAGCGCCAACACGCTCGGCATAATTTCCTTTTCGGAGTAGACGATGAATACGTCCAACGGGAAACTGGAGTCCAGCGCGGTTTGAACGCGACTTTGCCTTTCCCTTTACTTTGCCACCTTTACCACGACCAGACATTTTATTGTTATTTTCGTTTACACTGTTCACTGTTCACACACGAATGTTGATGTTGATCTGGTCCATTGCCGTTTTATTTATACTTTTCTCAATAATATATTCGCTCAGCTAGGGGTTGGTACTTAACACTAATATATATCCGGAAAACGATGCTCAAAAAAAATGTATATTTTGTAGCATGTTTGGCAGTTGTACTCATAAAAAGTGAATGGTGAATTGTGTTTTGTGAAATTGAAATTAAAGGAACAAAAATAAGAAATGCCGCCGAAAACTAGTGGAAAGGCAGCCAAGAAGGCTGGTAAGGCCCAAAAGAACATTACGAAGAATGACAAGAAAAAGAAGCGCAAGCGTAAGGAAAGCTATGCCATCTACATTTACAAAGTGTTAAAACAGGTCCACCCCGACACTGGTATTTCTTCAAAAGCCATGAGCATAATGAACAGCTTTGTGAACGATATTTTTGAACGTATTGCTGCCGAGGCCTCCCGCTTGGCCCACTACAACAAGCGTTCGACCATCACCAGTCGCGAAATTCAAACGGCTGTCCGTTTGCTTCTGCCTGGTGAACTTGCCAAGCATGCTGTTAGTGAGGGAACCAAGGCTGTCACCAAGTACACCAGCTCGAAATAAATATCTCTGTTATACACAAACTCGCTACTTAAAAGGCCCTTTTCAGGGCCACAATTTTATATAAGAGAGTATTAATTAATTTTCAATCTATCTTTGTATATTGTTGCGAAACATGAAAAAATTGAAGGCTTTTTAGTTATTTAATTTGTTTCGTTTATCCCACTATAAAAAAAGGATATCAAATTAACAGTTGTGACTATGAAAGATTTACTCATCAGTTATATAAATTTTTCTTTTTTGTTTGATTCTGACGAAAATTGACAATTTTGGGCTCTCTTTCTATACAGAATTGTAGCCCTGAAAAGGGCTGTATTAAAATCAAGTTTTAGATTTTCGATTTTCCGATATCTAAAATTAAAGCATTCTAACGATTCCATTAAAAATAGTGAATATTTACTTTTTAACAGCCGTTGTCTTAGCTTTTGGTTTCTTGACAGTAGCAGGAGCAGTTGCCTTTTTGCTGGTCTTTTTAGGTTTAGCCGAAGCTACAGCGGTAACTGATTTAGCCTTTGACTTTGTTGAACTCAACTTTGCCTTTGTTGCAGTTAGTTTCGACTTTACAATTCCCGTTTTCTTAGCATCCTTTACCTTTGCTTTTTCACTTTTCTTCTTCTCGGCTGTCTTTTTGGCTGCGACAGCTTTCTTGGCCTTTGGTTTCTTATCAACAGCACCAGCACCTGCGCCAGCATTCTTTTTTGTAGTGATTAATTTTTTTTTTGATGCTGCCGATGGAGTAGATACTTTTTTGGCTTTTTGAGTCTTCTTTTCCACAGAAGAAACCTTTGGCTTCGGATCCTTTTTAGCGGCAGCAGACAGCTTAAACGAACCAGATGCACCCTTGCCCTTTGTTTGGATCAGTTTGCCATTTCCAACTGCCGATTTTAAATACCTCTTAATGAATGGAGCCAATTTCTGGGCATCGCATTTGTAAGTGGCACTAATATATTTTTTGATTGCCAATAGTGAGGAACCACCACGCTCCTTTAAGTTTTTAATCGAAGCGTCTACCATTTGCTGCGTTGGTGGATGCGATGGGGGAGCAGTTGATTTTTTGGCCTTTATTGTTGCCGATGCCGATGTCTTTTTTGCGGCTACCTTCTTCTCAACTGATGACACTGCTGTTGCTGATGGGGCAGCCACAGGAGATGCAGACGTTCCAGCTAATGAATCAGACATTACGCACTTCACTTTCAAACGAAAATAACACCAAATACACTTTTTAAAGAAAAAAAAATTTCTCACATACTCACTCAATTGAATGAGAATCGAGGAGGAGGGCAGTACGAACATGTTTTTGCCTTTGGTCGATTAAGTTGTTTTAGTTTGCTTTTAGAGTGTTCGTATAAATTTGTTTTTCTTCCTTATTTACGAGAAATCTATATAAATAGGATTTTCTTAATATTTATAATTGTTTAAGAAATCATGTGTCATTGATTATTTGTATGTAGTTTTATACACTCGTTTCTAATAGGCAACCAAATTTGTAGTTTATGTAACACAAAATGCAATTTTCGCATAAAGGACTACATATAAATTAGAAATTAACTCAAGTTTAAGCAAATCATTTTTGGAATATAAAATTTCAACAATTTTCTTCCGATATTGATTTAAAAACTATGGGGTAAGTTACTTCTTCATATTTTAAAAGAGTATCGAAATCAACTCTTATTTGTGTGAAACGACAATTTTTAAGCTACATCTAATATTAGTTTTCTGTATTGGAAAAGTAAAAATATTTATTTAACAGTAATCAAACAGTAGTTTATTCATGTCAAATAATTTCTTGTAAAATTTTATTTTAAAAAAATCACTAAAAAATTAATGCATTATTACGTTTTAGATTACCACGACCGAAATTGAAAAAAGGAAAAGTAATTATCTTACTTTTTTTCCATATACTCAATGCTTATTTTTGTAAAGTTGGATAAAAATGTAATTTATAATTTTTTATTTCATTTGCATCGATTATGTGAAAACTTTGGATTACTATAGATGGACATAGCTAATATAAATATTATTTTATGTTTTTTTTTTTTTTTGGTTGTCTTTTCATTCATATATACGTACATGATATATATATATATATATATATAAAAATTTTATTATTATTTTTTTATTATTTTATAAAAAGAATCGTTTTGGTAGTGAAAATTGTTAAACATAAAAACTGGTAAATTTTTTAATTTGCCTCATATATGTATGTACACATCATCATTGTAGAGTCATTTCTGCATTTTAATACATAATCACTTTCAAAAAGAGAAAAAATTTATTTTTGAAAATAGAAAATCTCAATATAAACATAAATAGTTTGTGGTCCTGAAAAGGACCGATTTATATTATACGAGTATATGCGTTGAATTTCTATTCCAAATATTTCAATCTAAGCACGCTCGCCACGAATGCGTCTGGCTAATTGTATATCCTTGGGCATAATAGTCACTCGTTTTGCGTGGATAGCACACAAGTTGGTATCTTCAAAGAGGCCAACCAGATAGGCTTCGCTAGCTTCTTGCAAAGCCATAACTGCTGAACTCTGGAATCGCAAGTCGGTTTTAAAGTCTTGAGCGATTTCGCGTACTAAACGCTGGAATGGCAATTTGCGAATGAGCAACTCTGTGCTCTTCTGATAGCGACGGATTTCACGCAAAGCAACAGTACCGGGACGATAGCGATGTGGTTTCTTTACGCCACCGGTTGCTGGAGCGCTCTTACGGGCTGCTTTGGTAGCCAGCTGCTTTCTGGGCGCCTTGCCACCAGTCGATTTACGGGCAGTTTGTTTAGTACGAGCCATTATTTCTACACTTTTATTTTTTTCTGTTCACTCTTCACTCTCACTGTTCACAACACAATAAAGTAGTCTGCTCGTTTGGTGCCTGCTTTTATAGAAAACTTGGGGTGGGTTAGAAAGAGAAAGGGAGAAGAAAACATTTGCTTCGTCGTCTGTCAAACCGGCTGAGCGAAAGGCAAGATATTTCTATCTCACTCGTGTTTTGTCCATTTTTGGTATAAATAGAAGTGGTGGCTGTAGAAGCAAAATTAGTTCATTTCCAACTCTTGTGCAGTGTGTTTATAGTGAAAAGTGAAAAATAAAATATGACTGGTCGTGGCAAAGGTGGAAAAGGATTGGGCAAGGGCGGTGCTAAGCGTCATCGTAAAGTGTTGCGTGATAATATCCAGGGCATCACGAAACCCGCTATCCGACGTTTGGCTCGTCGTGGCGGTGTGAAACGCATCTCTGGTCTTATCTATGAGGAAACTCGAGGTGTGCTAAAGGTATTTCTGGAAAATGTAATCCGTGACGCAGTAACATACACCGAACATGCCAAAAGGAAAACTGTCACTGCTATGGATGTAGTCTACGCGTTGAAGAGACAAGGTCGCACACTCTACGGTTTTGGCGGCTAAGAAAATTTCTTACAAAAACATTTAATTACTGCAAAGTAAACAATTCTAAAAATCGGTCCTTTTCAGGACCACCAAAATAAGGAATCAAATGAGAAAAAACAAAACATTTTCACATTTTATGAAAACATTTGATAAATAAAAAAATTTACATTTCTCTGCATAGTCTCAGTCTAATTTAATTTAATTAACTTCCAAATTTGTTCACCGAGATGGAGAAATTATGTAAATTATACTATATGCGCACTCATTGAAAATTGTGATAATTTCTTTAAACTCGTTTGGTCGTCCTGAAAAGGACGGTTGTTTTATGTTCGAGTTGGTATGTTGTATATACAACGATGTAAATAATTTTGAAAGCAATATTAAATGATTTATGCCTTCTTTTCTGTTTTTTTAGGCAGCAGTACAGCCTGAATGTTAGGCAAGACACCACCCTGAGCAATAGTTACACCAGAAAGCAATTTGTTCAATTCCTCATCGTTGCGGATAGCCAATTGTAGATGGCGTGGAATAATTCTAGTTTTCTTGTTGTCACGAGCAGCATTGCCAGCCAACTCAAGAACTTCAGCGGCCAAGTATTCCATTACGGCAGCCAAGTAAACCGGAGCACCAGCGCCAACACGCTCGGCATAATTTCCTTTTCGGAGTAGACGATGAATACGTCCAACGGGAAACTGGAGTCCAGCGCGGTTTGAACGCGACTTTGCCTTTCCCTTTACTTTGCCACCTTTACCACGACCAGACATTTTATTGTTATTTTCGTTTACACTGTTCACTGTTCACACACGAATGTTGATGTTGATCTGGTCCATTGCCGTTTTATTTATACTTTTCTCAATAATATATTCGCTCAGCTAGGGGTTGGTACTTAACACTAATATATATCCGGAAAACGATGCTCAAAAAAAATGTATATTTTGTAGCATGTTTGGCAGTTGTACTCATAAAAAGTGAATGGTGAATTGTGTTTTGTGAAATTGAAATTAAAGGAACAAAAATAAGAAATGCCGCCGAAAACTAGTGGAAAGGCAGCCAAGAAGGCTGGTAAGGCCCAAAAGAACATTACGAAGAATGACAAGAAAAAGAAGCGCAAGCGTAAGGAAAGCTATGCCATCTACATTTACAAAGTGTTAAAACAGGTCCACCCCGACACTGGTATTTCTTCAAAAGCCATGAGCATAATGAACAGCTTTGTGAACGATATTTTTGAACGTATTGCTGCCGAGGCCTCCCGCTTGGCCCACTACAACAAGCGTTCGACCATCACCAGTCGCGAAATTCAAACGGCTGTCCGTTTGCTTCTGCCTGGTGAACTTGCCAAGCATGCTGTTAGTGAGGGAACCAAGGCTGTCACCAAGTACACCAGCTCGAAATAAATATCTCTGTTATACACAAACTCGCTACTTAAAAGGCCCTTTTCAGGGCCACAATTTTATATAAGAGAGTATTAATTAATTTTCAATCTATCTTTGTATATTGTTGCGAAACATGAAAAAATTGAAGGCTTTTTAGTTATTTAATTTGTTTCGTTTATCCCACTATAAAAAAAGGATATCAAATTAACAGTTGTGACTATGAAAGATTTACTCATCAGTTATATAAATTTTTCTTTTTTGTTTGATTCTGACGAAAATTGACAATTTTGGGCTCTCTTTCTATACAGAATTGTAGCCCTGAAAAGGGCTGTATTAAAATCAAGTTTTAGATTTTCGATTTTCCGATATCTAAAATTAAAGCATTCTAACGATTCCATTAAAAATAGTGAATATTTACTTTTTAACAGCCGTTGTCTTAGCTTTTGGTTTCTTGACAGTAGCAGGAGCAGTTGCCTTTTTGCTGGTCTTTTTAGGTTTAGCCGAAGCTACAGCGGTAACTGATTTAGCCTTTGACTTTGTTGAACTCAACTTTGCCTTTGTTGCAGTTAGTTTCGACTTTACAATTCCCGTTTTCTTAGCATCCTTTACCTTTGCTTTTTCACTTTTCTTCTTCTCGGCTGTCTTTTTGGCTGCGACAGCTTTCTTGGCCTTTGGTTTCTTATCAACAGCACCAGCACCTGCGCCAGCATTCTTTTTTGTAGTGATTAATTTTTTTTTGATGCTGCCGATGGAGTAGATACTTTTTTGGCTTTTTGAGTCTTCTTTTCCACAGAAGAAACCTTTGGCTTCGGATCCTTTTTAGCGGCAGCAGACAGCTTAAACGAACCAGATGCACCCTTGCCCTTTGTTTGGATCAGTTTGCCATTTCCAACTGCCGATTTTAAATACCTCTTAATGAATGGAGCCAATTTCTGGGCATCGCATTTGTAAGTGGCACTAATATATTTTTTGATTGCCAATAGTGAGGAACCACCACGCTCCTTTAAGTTTTTAATCGAAGCGTCTACCATTTGCTGCGTTGGTGGATGCGATGGGGGAGCAGTTGATTTTTTGGCCTTTATTGTTGCCGATGCCGATGTCTTTTTTGCGGCTACCTTCTTCTCAACTGATGACACTGCTGTTGCTGATGGGGCAGCCACAGGAGATGCAGACGTTCCAGCTAATGAATCAGACATTACGCACTTCACTTTCAAACGAAAATAACACCAAATACACTTTTTAAAGAAAAAAAAATTTCTCACATACTCACTCAATTGAATGAGAATCGAGGAGGAGGGCAGTACGAACATGTTTTTGCCTTTGGTCGATTAAGTTGTTTTAGTTTGCTTTTAGAGTGTTCGTATAAATTTGTTTTTCTTCCTTATTTACGAGAAATCTATATAAATAGGATTTTCTTAATATTTATAATTGTTTAAGAAATCATGTGTCATTGATTATTTGTATGTAGTTTTATACACTCGTTTCTAATAGGCAACCAAATTTGTAGTTTATGTAACACAAAATGCAATTTTCGCATAAAGGACTACATATAAATTAGAAATTAACTCAAGTTTAAGCAAATCATTTTTGGAATATAAAATTTCAACAATTTTCTTCCGATATTGATTTAAAAACTATGGGGTAAGTTACTTCTTCATATTTTAAAAGAGTATCGAAATCAACTCTTATTTGTGTGAAACGACAATTTTTAAGCTACATCTAATATTAGTTTTCTGTATTGGAAAAGTAAAAATATTTATTTAACAGTAATCAAACAGTAGTTTATTCATGTCAAATAATTTCTTGTAAAATTTTATTTTAAAAAAATCACTAAAAAATTAATGCATTATTACGTTTTAGATTACCACGACCGAAATTGAAAAAAGGAAAAGTAATTATCTTACTTTTTTTCCATATACTCAATGCTTATTTTTGTAAAGTTGGATAAAAATGTAATTTATAATTTTTTATTTCATTTGCATCGATTATGTGAAAACTTTGGATTACTATAGATGGACATAGCTAATATAAATATTATTTTATGTTTTTTTTTTTTTTTGGTTGTCTTTTCATTCATATATACGTACATGTATATAATATATATATATATAAAAATTTTATTATTATTTTTTTATTATTTTATAAAAAGAATCGTTTTGGTAGTGAAAATTGTTAAACATAAAAACTGGTAAATTTTTTAATTTGCCTCATATATGTATGTACACATCATCATTGTAGAGTCATTTCTGCATTTTAATACATAATCACTTTCAAAAAGAGAAAAAATTTATTTTTGAAAATAGAAAATCTCAATATAAACATAAATAGTTTGTGGTCCTGAAAAGGACCGATTTATATTATACGAGTATATGCGTTGAATTTCTATTCCAAATATTTCAATCTAAGCACGCTCGCCACGAATGCGTCTGGCTAATTGTATATCCTTGGGCATAATAGTCACTCGTTTTGCGTGGATAGCACACAAGTTGGTATCTTCAAAGAGGCCAACCAGATAGGCTTCGCTAGCTTCTTGCAAAGCCATAACTGCTGAACTCTGGAATCGCAAGTCGGTTTTAAAGTCTTGAGCGATTTCGCGTACTAAACGCTGGAATGGCAATTTGCGAATGAGCAACTCTGTGCTCTTCTGATAGCGACGGATTTCACGCAAAGCAACAGTACCGGGACGATAGCGATGTGGTTTCTTTACGCCACCGGTTGCTGGAGCGCTCTTACGGGCTGCTTTGGTAGCCAGCTGCTTTCTGGGCGCCTTGCCACCAGTCGATTTACGGGCAGTTTGTTTAGTACGAGCCATTATTTCTACACTTTTATTTTTTTCTGTTCACTCTTCACTCTCACTGTTCACAACACAATAAAGTAGTCTGCTCGTTTGGTGCCTGCTTTTATAGAAAACTTGGGGTGGGTTAGAAAGAGAAAGGGAGAAGAAAACATTTGCTTCGTCGTCTGTCAAACCGGCTGAGCGAAAGGCAAGATATTTCTATCTCACTCGTGTTTTGTCCATTTTTGGTATAAATAGAAGTGGTGGCTGTAGAAGCAAAATTAGTTCATTTCCAACTCTTGTGCAGTGTGTTTATAGTGAAAAGTGAAAAGTGAAAAATAAAATATGACTGGTCGTGGCAAAGGTGGAAAAGGATTGGGCAAGGGCGGTGCTAAGCGTCATCGTAAAGTGTTGCGTGATAATATCCAGGGCATCACGAAACCCGCTATCCGACGTTTGGCTCGTCGTGGCGGTGTGAAACGCATCTCTGGTCTTATCTATGAGGAAACTCGAGGTGTGCTAAAGGTATTTCTGGAAAATGTAATCCGTGACGCAGTAACATACACCGAACATGCCAAAAGGAAAACTGTCACTGCTATGGATGTAGTCTACGCGTTGAAGAGACAAGGTCGCACACTCTACGGTTTTGGCGGCTAAGAAAATTTCTTACAAAAACATTTAATTACTGCAAAGTAAACAATTCTAAAAATCGGTCCTTTTCAGGACCACCAAAATAAGGAATCAAATGAGAAAAAACAAAACATTTTCACATTTTATGAAAACATTTGATAAATAAAAAAATTTACATTTCTCTGCATAGTCTCAGTCTAATTTAATTTAATTAACTTCCAAATTTGTTCACCGAGATGGAGAAATTATGTAAATTATACTATATGCGCACTCATTGAAAATTGTGATAATTTCTTTAAACTCGTTTGGTCGTCCTGAAAAGGACGGTTGTTTTATGTTCGAGTTGGTATGTTGTATATACAACGATGTAAATAATTTTGAAAGCAATATTAAATGATTTATGCCTTCTTTTCTGTTTTTTTAGGCAGCAGTACAGCCTGAATGTTAGGCAAGACACCACCCTGAGCAATAGTTACACCAGAAAGCAATTTGTTCAATTCCTCATCGTTGCGGATAGCCAATTGTAGATGGCGTGGAATAATTCTAGTTTTCTTGTTGTCACGAGCAGCATTGCCAGCCAACTCAAGAACTTCAGCGGCCAAGTATTCCATTACGGCAGCCAAGTAAACCGGAGCACCAGCGCCAACACGCTCGGCATAATTTCCTTTTCGGAGTAGACGATGAATACGTCCAACGGGAAACTGGAGTCCAGCGCGGTTTGAACGCGACTTTGCCTTTCCCTTTACTTTGCCACCTTTACCACGACCAGACATTTTATTGTTATTTTCGTTTACACTGTTCACTGTTCACACACGAATGTTGATGTTGATCTGGTCCATTGCCGTTTTATTTATACTTTTCTCAATAATATATTCGCTCAGCTAGGGGTTGGTACTTAACACTAATATATATCCGGAAAACGATGCTCAAAAAAAATGTATATTTTGTAGCATGTTTGGCAGTTGTACTCATAAAAAGTGAATGGTGAATTGTGTTTTGTGAAATTGAAATTAAAGGAACAAAAATAAGAAATGCCGCCGAAAACTAGTGGAAAGGCAGCCAAGAAGGCTGGTAAGGCCCAAAAGAACATTACGAAGAATGACAAGAAAAAGAAGCGCAAGCGTAAGGAAAGCTATGCCATCTACATTTACAAAGTGTTAAAACAGGTCCACCCCGACACTGGTATTTCTTCAAAAGCCATGAGCATAATGAACAGCTTTGTGAACGATATTTTTGAACGTATTGCTGCCGAGGCCTCCCGCTTGGCCCACTACAACAAGCGTTCGACCATCACCAGTCGCGAAATTCAAACGGCTGTCCGTTTGCTTCTGCCTGGTGAACTTGCCAAGCATGCTGTTAGTGAGGGAACCAAGGCTGTCACCAAGTACACCAGCTCGAAATAAATATCTCTGTTATACACAAACTCGCTACTTAAAAGGCCCTTTTCAGGGCCACAATTTTATATAAGAGAGTATTAATTAATTTTCAATCTATCTTTGTATATTGTTGCGAAACATGAAAAAATTGAAGGCTTTTTAGTTATTTAATTTGTTTCGTTTATCCCACTATAAAAAAAGGATATCAAATTAACAGTTGTGACTATGAAAGATTTACTCATCAGTTATATAAATTTTTCTTTTTTGTTTGATTCTGACGAAAATTGACAATTTTGGGCTCTCTTTCTATACAGAATTGTAGCCCTGAAAAGGGCTGTATTAAAATCAAGTTTTAGATTTTCGATTTTCCGATATCTAAAATTAAAGCATTCTAACGATTCCATTAAAAATAGTGAATATTTACTTTTTAACAGCCGTTGTCTTAGCTTTTGGTTTCTTGACAGTAGCAGGAGCAGTTGCCTTTTTGCTGGTCTTTTTAGGTTTAGCCGAAGCTACAGCGGTAACTGATTTAGCCTTTGACTTTGTTGAACTCAACTTTGCCTTTGTTGCAGTTAGTTTCGACTTTACAATTCCCGTTTTCTTAGCATCCTTTACCTTTGCTTTTTCACTTTTCTTCTTCTCGGCTGTCTTTTTGGCTGCGACAGCTTTCTTGGCCTTTGGTTTCTTATCAACAGCACCAGCACCTGCGCCAGCATTCTTTTTTGTAGTGATTAATTTTTTTTTTGATGCTGCCGATGGAGTAGATACTTTTTTGGCTTTTTGAGTCTTCTTTTCCACAGAAGAAACCTTTGGCTTCGGATCCTTTTTAGCGGCAGCAGACAGCTTAAACGAACCAGATGCACCCTTGCCCTTTGTTTGGATCAGTTTGCCATTTCCAACTGCCGATTTTAAATACCTCTTAATGAATGGAGCCAATTTCTGGGCATCGCATTTGTAAGTGGCACTAATATATTTTTTGATTGCCAATAGTGAGGAACCACCACGCTCCTTTAAGTTTTTAATCGAAGCGTCTACCATTTGCTGCGTTGGTGGATGCGATGGGGGAGCAGTTGATTTTTTGGCCTTTATTGTTGCCGATGCCGATGTCTTTTTTGCGGCTACCTTCTTCTCAACTGATGACACTGCTGTTGCTGATGGGGCAGCCACAGGAGATGCAGACGTTCCAGCTAATGAATCAGACATTACGCACTTCACTTTCAAACGAAAATAACACCAAATACACTTTTTAAAGAAAAAAAAATTTCTCACATACTCACTCAATTGAATGAGAATCGAGGAGGAGGGCAGTACGAACATGTTTTTGCCTTTGGTCGATTAAGTTGTTTTAGTTTGCTTTTAGAGTGTTCGTATAAATTTGTTTTTCTTCCTTATTTACGAGAAATCTATATAAATAGGATTTTCTTAATATTTATAATTGTTTAAGAAATCATGTGTCATTGATTATTTGTATGTAGTTTTATACACTCGTTTCTAATAGGCAACCAAATTTGTAGTTTATGTAACACAAAATGCAATTTTCGCATAAAGGACTACATATAAATTAGAAATTAACTCAAGTTTAAGCAAATCATTTTTGGAATATAAAATTTCAACAATTTTCTTCCGATATTGATTTAAAAACTATGGGGTAAGTTACTTCTTCATATTTTAAAAGAGTATCGAAATCAACTCTTATTTGTGTGAAACGACAATTTTTAAGCTACATCTAATATTAGTTTTCTGTATTGGAAAAGTAAAAATATTTATTTAACAGTAATCAAACAGTAGTTTATTCATGTCAAATAATTTCTTGTAAAATTTTATTTTAAAAAAATCACTAAAAAATTAATGCATTATTACGTTTTAGATTACCACGACCGAAATTGAAAAAAGGAAAAGTAATTATCTTACTTTTTTTCCATATACTCAATGCTTATTTTTGTAAAGTTGGATAAAAATGTAATTTATAATTTTTTATTTCATTTGCATCGATTATGTGAAAACTTTGGATTACTATAGATGGACATAGCTAATATAAATATTATTTTATGTTTTTTTTTTTTTTTGGTTGTCTTTTCATTCATATATACGTACATGATATATATATATATATATATATAAAAATTTTATTATTATTTTTTTATTATTTTATAAAAAGAATCGTTTTGGTAGTGAAAATTGTTAAACATAAAAACTGGTAAATTTTTTAATTTGCCTCATATATGTATGTACACATCATCATTGTAGAGTCATTTCTGCATTTTAATACATAATCACTTTCAAAAAGAGAAAAAATTTATTTTTGAAAATAGAAAATCTCAATATAAACATAAATAGTTTGTGGTCCTGAAAAGGACCGATTTATATTATACGAGTATATGCGTTGAATTTCTATTCCAAATATTTCAATCTAAGCACGCTCGCCACGAATGCGTCTGGCTAATTGTATATCCTTGGGCATAATAGTCACTCGTTTTGCGTGGATAGCACACAAGTTGGTATCTTCAAAGAGGCCAACCAGATAGGCTTCGCTAGCTTCTTGCAAAGCCATAACTGCTGAACTCTGGAATCGCAAGTCGGTTTTAAAGTCTTGAGCGATTTCGCGTACTAAACGCTGGAATGGCAATTTGCGAATGAGCAACTCTGTGCTCTTCTGATAGCGACGGATTTCACGCAAAGCAACAGTACCGGGACGATAGCGATGTGGTTTCTTTACGCCACCGGTTGCTGGAGCGCTCTTACGGGCTGCTTTGGTAGCCAGCTGCTTTCTGGGCGCCTTGCCACCAGTCGATTTACGGGCAGTTTGTTTAGTACGAGCCATTATTTCTACACTTTTATTTTTTTCTGTTCACTCTTCACTCTCACTGTTCACAACACAATAAAGTAGTCTGCTCGTTTGGTGCCTGCTTTTATAGAAAACTTGGGGTGGGTTAGAAAGAGAAAGGGAGAAGAAAACATTTGCTTCGTCGTCTGTCAAACCGGCTGAGCGAAAGGCAAGATATTTCTATCTCACTCGTGTTTTGTCCATTTTTGGTATAAATAGAAGTGGTGGCTGTAGAAGCAAAATTAGTTCATTTCCAACTCTTGTGCAGTGTGTTTATAAAAGTGAAAAGTGAAAAATAAAATATGACTGGTCGTGGCAAAGGTGGAAAAGGATTGGGCAAGGGCGGTGCTAAGCGTCATCGTAAAGTGTTGCGTGATAATATCCAGGGCATCACGAAACCCGCTATCCGACGTTTGGCTCGTCGTGGCGGTGTGAAACGCATCTCTGGTCTTATCTATGAGGAAACTCGAGGTGTGCTAAAGGTATTTCTGGAAAATGTAATCCGTGACGCAGTAACATACACCGAACATGCCAAAAGGAAAACTGTCACTGCTATGGATGTAGTCTACGCGTTGAAGAGACAAGGTCGCACACTCTACGGTTTTGGCGGCTAAGAAAATTTCTTACAAAAACATTTAATTACTGCAAAGTAAACAATTCTAAAAATCGGTCCTTTTCAGGACCACCAAAATAAGGAATCAAATGAGAAAAAACAAAACATTTTCACATTTTATGAAAACATTTGATAAATAAAAAAATTTACATTTCTCTGCATAGTCTCAGTCTAATTTAATTTAATTAACTTCCAAATTTGTTCACCGAGATGGAGAAATTATGTAAATTATACTATATGCGCACTCATTGAAAATTGTGATAATTTCTTTAAACTCGTTTGGTCGTCCTGAAAAGGACGGTTGTTTTATGTTCGAGTTGGTATGTTGTATATACAACGATGTAAATAATTTTGAAAGCAATATTAAATGATTTATGCCTTCTTTTCTGTTTTTTTAGGCAGCAGTACAGCCTGAATGTTAGGCAAGACACCACCCTGAGCAATAGTTACACCAGAAAGCAATTTGTTCAATTCCTCATCGTTGCGGATAGCCAATTGTAGATGGCGTGGAATAATTCTAGTTTTCTTGTTGTCACGAGCAGCATTGCCAGCCAACTCAAGAACTTCAGCGGCCAAGTATTCCATTACGGCAGCCAAGTAAACCGGAGCACCAGCGCCAACACGCTCGGCATAATTTCCTTTTCGGAGTAGACGATGAATACGTCCAACGGGAAACTGGAGTCCAGCGCGGTTTGAACGCGACTTTGCCTTTCCCTTTACTTTGCCACCTTTACCACGACCAGACATTTTATTGTTATTTTCGTTTACACTGTTCACTGTTCACACACGAATGTTGATGTTGATCTGGTCCATTGCCGTTTTATTTATACTTTTCTCAATAATATATTCGCTCAGCTAGGGGTTGGTACTTAACACTAATATATATCCGGAAAACGATGCTCAAAAAAAATGTATATTTTGTAGCATGTTTGGCAGTTGTACTCATAAAAAGTGAATGGTGAATTGTGTTTTGTGAAATTGAAATTAAAGGAACAAAAATAAGAAATGCCGCCGAAAACTAGTGGAAAGGCAGCCAAGAAGGCTGGTAAGGCCCAAAAGAACATTACGAAGAATGACAAGAAAAAGAAGCGCAAGCGTAAGGAAAGCTATGCCATCTACATTTACAAAGTGTTAAAACAGGTCCACCCCGACACTGGTATTTCTTCAAAAGCCATGAGCATAATGAACAGCTTTGTGAACGATATTTTTGAACGTATTGCTGCCGAGGCCTCCCGCTTGGCCCACTACAACAAGCGTTCGACCATCACCAGTCGCGAAATTCAAACGGCTGTCCGTTTGCTTCTGCCTGGTGAACTTGCCAAGCATGCTGTTAGTGAGGGAACCAAGGCTGTCACCAAGTACACCAGCTCGAAATAAATATCTCTGTTATACACAAACTCGCTACTTAAAAGGCCCTTTTCAGGGCCACAATTTTATATAAGAGAGTATTAATTAATTTTCAATCTATCTTTGTATATTGTTGCGAAACATGAAAAAATTGAAGGCTTTTTAGTTATTTAATTTGTTTCGTTTATCCCACTATAAAAAAAGGATATCAAATTAACAGTTGTGACTATGAAAGATTTACTCATCAGTTATATAAATTTTTCTTTTTTGTTTGATTCTGACGAAAATTGACAATTTTGGGCTCTCTTTCTATACAGAATTGTAGCCCTGAAAAGGGCTGTATTAAAATCAAGTTTTAGATTTTCGATTTTCCGATATCTAAAATTAAAGCATTCTAACGATTCCATTAAAAATAGTGAATATTTACTTTTTAACAGCCGTTGTCTTAGCTTTTGGTTTCTTGACAGTAGCAGGAGCAGTTGCCTTTTTGCTGGTCTTTTTAGGTTTAGCCGAAGCTACAGCGGTAACTGATTTAGCCTTTGACTTTGTTGAACTCAACTTTGCCTTTGTTGCAGTTAGTTTCGACTTTACAATTCCCGTTTTCTTAGCATCCTTTACCTTTGCTTTTTCACTTTTCTTCTTCTCGGCTGTCTTTTTGGCTGCGACAGCTTTCTTGGCCTTTGGTTTCTTATCAACAGCACCAGCACCTGCGCCAGCATTCTTTTTTGTAGTGATTAATTTTTTTTTGATGCTGCCGATGGAGTAGATACTTTTTTGGCTTTTTGAGTCTTCTTTTCCACAGAAGAAACCTTTGGCTTCGGATCCTTTTTAGCGGCAGCAGACAGCTTAAACGAACCAGATGCACCCTTGCCCTTTGTTTGGATCAGTTTGCCATTTCCAACTGCCGATTTTAAATACCTCTTAATGAATGGAGCAATTTCTGGGCATGCATTTGTAAGTGGATAATATATTTTTTGATTGAAAGTGAGGAAAAGTTTAAGTTTTAATGAAGGAATGGGGGGAGGAGGGAAGGGTTGGTTTGGTTTTTATCAACAGCACCAGCACCTGCGCCAGCATTCTTTTTGTAGTGATTAATTTTTTTGATGCTGCCGATGGAGTAGATACTTTTTTGGCTTTTTGAGTCTTCTTTTCCACAGAAGAAACCTTTGGCTTCGGATCCTTTTTAGCGGCAGCAGACAGCTTAAACGAACCAGATGCACCCTTGCCCTTTGTTTGGATCAGTTTGCCATTTCCAACTGCCGATTTTAAATACCTCTTAATGAATGGAGCCAATTTCTGGGCATCGCATTTGTAAGTGGCACTAATATATTTTTTGATTGCCAATAGTGAGGAACCACCACGCTCCTTTAAGTTTTTAATCGAAGCGTCTACCATTTGCTGCGTTGGTGGATGCGATGGGGGAGCAGTTGATTTTTTGGCCTTTATTGTTGCCGATGCCGATGTCTTTTTTGCGGCTACCTTCTTCTCAACTGATGACACTGCTGTTGCTGATGGGGCAGCCACAGGAGATGCAGACGTTCCAGCTAATGAATCAGACATTACGCACTTCACTTTCAAACGAAAATAACACCAAATACACTTTTTAAAGAAAAAAAAATTTCTCACATACTCACTCAATTGAATGAGAATCGAGGAGGAGGGCAGTACGAACATGTTTTTGCCTTTGGTCGATTAAGTTGTTTTAGTTTGCTTTTAGAGTGTTCGTATAAATTTGTTTTTCTTCCTTATTTACGAGAAATCTATATAAATAGGATTTTCTTAATATTTATAATTGTTTAAGAAATCATGTGTCATTGATTATTTGTATGTAGTTTTATACACTCGTTTCTAATAGGCAACCAAATTTGTAGTTTATGTAACACAAAATGCAATTTTCGCATAAAGGACTACATATAAATTAGAAATTAACTCAAGTTTAAGCAAATCATTTTTGGAATATAAAATTTCAACAATTTTCTTCCGATATTGATTTAAAAACTATGGGGTAAGTTACTTCTTCATATTTTAAAAGAGTATCGAAATCAACTCTTATTTGTGTGAAACGACAATTTTTAAGCTACATCTAATATTAGTTTTCTGTATTGGAAAAGTAAAAATATTTATTTAACAGTAATCAAACAGTAGTTTATTCATGTCAAATAATTTCTTGTAAAATTTTATTTTAAAAAAATCACTAAAAAATTAATGCATTATTACGTTTTAGATTACCACGACCGAAATTGAAAAAAGGAAAAGTAATTATCTTACTTTTTTTCCATATACTCAATGCTTATTTTTGTAAAGTTGGATAAAAATGTAATTTATAATTTTTTATTTCATTTGCATCGATTATGTGAAAACTTTGGATTACTATAGATGGACATAGCTAATATAAATATTATTTTATGTTTTTTTTTTTTTTTGGTTGTCTTTTCATTCATATATACGTACATGATATATATATATATAAAAATTTTATTATTATTTTTTTATTATTTTATAAAAAGAATCGTTTTGGTAGTGAAAATTGTTAAACATAAAAACTGGTAAATTTTTTAATTTGCCTCATATATGTATGTACACATCATCATTGTAGAGTCATTTCTGCATTTTAATACATAATCACTTTCAAAAAGAGAAAAAATTTATTTTTGAAAATAGAAAATCTCAATATAAACATAAATAGTTTGTGGTCCTGAAAAGGACCGATTTATATTATACGAGTATATGCGTTGAATTTCTATTCCAAATATTTCAATCTAAGCACGCTCGCCACGAATGCGTCTGGCTAATTGTATATCCTTGGGCATAATAGTCACTCGTTTTGCGTGGATAGCACACAAGTTGGTATCTTCAAAGAGGCCAACCAGATAGGCTTCGCTAGCTTCTTGCAAAGCCATAACTGCTGAACTCTGGAATCGCAAGTCGGTTTTAAAGTCTTGAGCGATTTCGCGTACTAAACGCTGGAATGGCAATTTGCGAATGAGCAACTCTGTGCTCTTCTGATAGCGACGGATTTCACGCAAAGCAACAGTACCGGGACGATAGCGATGTGGTTTCTTTACGCCACCGGTTGCTGGAGCGCTCTTACGGGCTGCTTTGGTAGCCAGCTGCTTTCTGGGCGCCTTGCCACCAGTCGATTTACGGGCAGTTTGTTTAGTACGAGCCATTATTTCTACACTTTTATTTTTTTCTGTTCACTCTTCACTCTCACTGTTCACAACACAATAAAGTAGTCTGCTCGTTTGGTGCCTGCTTTTATAGAAAACTTGGGGTGGGTTAGAAAGAGAAAGGGAGAAGAAAACATTTGCTTCGTCGTCTGTCAAACCGGCTGAGCGAAAGGCAAGATATTTCTATCTCACTCGTGTTTTGTCCATTTTTGGTATAAATAGAAGTGGTGGCTGTAGAAGCAAAATTAGTTCATTTCCAACTCTTGTGCAGTGTGTTTATAGTGAAAAGTGAAAAATAAAATATGACTGGTCGTGGCAAAGGTGGAAAAGGATTGGGCAAGGGCGGTGCTAAGCGTCATCGTAAAGTGTTGCGTGATAATATCCAGGGCATCACGAAACCCGCTATCCGACGTTTGGCTCGTCGTGGCGGTGTGAAACGCATCTCTGGTCTTATCTATGAGGAAACTCGAGGTGTGCTAAAGGTATTTCTGGAAAATGTAATCCGTGACGCAGTAACATACACCGAACATGCCAAAAGGAAAACTGTCACTGCTATGGATGTAGTCTACGCGTTGAAGAGACAAGGTCGCACACTCTACGGTTTTGGCGGCTAAGAAAATTTCTTACAAAAACATTTAATTACTGCAAAGTAAACAATTCTAAAAATCGGTCCTTTTCAGGACCACCAAAATAAGGAATCAAATGAGAAAAAACAAAACATTTTCACATTTTATGAAAACATTTGATAAATAAAAAAATTTACATTTCTCTGCATAGTCTCAGTCTAATTTAATTTAATTAACTTCCAAATTTGTTCACCGAGATGGAGAAATTATGTAAATTATACTATATGCGCACTCATTGAAAATTGTGATAATTTCTTTAAACTCGTTTGGTCGTCCTGAAAAGGACGGTTGTTTTATGTTCGAGTTGGTATGTTGTATATACAACGATGTAAATAATTTTGAAAGCAATATTAAATGATTTATGCCTTCTTTTCTGTTTTTTTAGGCAGCAGTACAGCCTGAATGTTAGGCAAGACACCACCCTGAGCAATAGTTACACCAGAAAGCAATTTGTTCAATTCCTCATCGTTGCGGATAGCCAATTGTAGATGGCGTGGAATAATTCTAGTTTTCTTGTTGTCACGAGCAGCATTGCCAGCCAACTCAAGAACTTCAGCGGCCAAGTATTCCATTACGGCAGCCAAGTAAACCGGAGCACCAGCGCCAACACGCTCGGCATAATTTCCTTTTCGGAGTAGACGATGAATACGTCCAACGGGAAACTGGAGTCCAGCGCGGTTTGAACGCGACTTTGCCTTTCCCTTTACTTTGCCACCTTTACCACGACCAGACATTTTATTGTTATTTTCGTTTACACTGTTCACTGTTCACACACGAATGTTGATGTTGATCTGGTCCATTGCCGTTTTATTTATACTTTTCTCAATAATATATTCGCTCAGCTAGGGGTTGGTACTTAACACTAATATATATCCGGAAAACGATGCTCAAAAAAAATGTATATTTTGTAGCATGTTTGGCAGTTGTACTCATAAAAAGTGAATGGTGAATTGTGTTTTGTGAAATTGAAATTAAAGGAACAAAAATAAGAAATGCCGCCGAAAACTAGTGGAAAGGCAGCCAAGAAGGCTGGTAAGGCCCAAAAGAACATTACGAAGAATGACAAGAAAAAGAAGCGCAAGCGTAAGGAAAGCTATGCCATCTACATTTACAAAGTGTTAAAACAGGTCCACCCCGACACTGGTATTTCTTCAAAAGCCATGAGCATAATGAACAGCTTTGTGAACGATATTTTTGAACGTATTGCTGCCGAGGCCTCCCGCTTGGCCCACTACAACAAGCGTTCGACCATCACCAGTCGCGAAATTCAAACGGCTGTCCGTTTGCTTCTGCCTGGTGAACTTGCCAAGCATGCTGTTAGTGAGGGAACCAAGGCTGTCACCAAGTACACCAGCTCGAAATAAATATCTCTGTTATACACAAACTCGCTACTTAAAAGGCCCTTTTCAGGGCCACAATTTTATATAAGAGAGTATTAATTAATTTTCAATCTATCTTTGTATATTGTTGCGAAACATGAAAAAATTGAAGGCTTTTTAGTTATTTAATTTGTTTCGTTTATCCCACTATAAAAAAAGGATATCAAATTAACAGTTGTGACTATGAAAGATTTACTCATCAGTTATATAAATTTTTCTTTTTTGTTTGATTCTGACGAAAATTGACAATTTTGGGCTCTCTTTCTATACAGAATTGTAGCCCTGAAAAGGGCTGTATTAAAATCAAGTTTTAGATTTTCGATTTTCCGATATCTAAAATTAAAGCATTCTAACGATTCCATTAAAAATAGTGAATATTTACTTTTTAACAGCCGTTGTCTTAGCTTTTGGTTTCTTGACAGTAGCAGGAGCAGTTGCCTTTTTGCTGGTCTTTTTAGGTTTAGCCGAAGCTACAGCGGTAACTGATTTAGCCTTTGACTTTGTTGAACTCAACTTTGCCTTTGTTGCAGTTAGTTTCGACTTTACAATTCCCGTTTTCTTAGCATCCTTTACCTTTGCTTTTTCACTTTTCTTCTTCTCGGCTGTCTTTTTGGCTGCGACAGCTTTCTTGGCCTTTGGTTTCTTATCAACAGCACCAGCACCTGCGCCAGCATTCTTTTTTGTAGTGATTAATTTTTTTTTTGATGCTGCCGATGGAGTAGATACTTTTTTGGCTTTTTGAGTCTTCTTTTCCACAGAAGAAACCTTTGGCTTCGGATCCTTTTTAGCGGCAGCAGACAGCTTAAACGAACCAGATGCACCCTTGCCCTTTGTTTGGATCAGTTTGCCATTTCCAACTGCCGATTTTAAATACCTCTTAATGAATGGAGCCAATTTCTGGGCATCGCATTTGTAAGTGGCACTAATATATTTTTTGATTGCCAATAGTGAGGAACCACCACGCTCCTTTAAGTTTTTAATCGAAGCGTCTACCATTTGCTGCGTTGGTGGATGCGATGGGGGAGCAGTTGATTTTTTGGCCTTTATTGTTGCCGATGCCGATGTCTTTTTTGCGGCTACCTTCTTCTCAACTGATGACACTGCTGTTGCTGATGGGGCAGCCACAGGAGATGCAGACGTTCCAGCTAATGAATCAGACATTACGCACTTCACTTTCAAACGAAAATAACACCAAATACACTTTTTAAAGAAAAAAAAATTTCTCACATACTCACTCAATTGAATGAGAATCGAGGAGGAGGGCAGTACGAACATGTTTTTGCCTTTGGTCGATTAAGTTGTTTTAGTTTGCTTTTAGAGTGTTCGTATAAATTTGTTTTTCTTCCTTATTTACGAGAAATCTATATAAATAGGATTTTCTTAATATTTATAATTGTTTAAGAAATCATGTGTCATTGATTATTTGTATGTAGTTTTATACACTCGTTTCTAATAGGCAACCAAATTTGTAGTTTATGTAACACAAAATGCAATTTTCGCATAAAGGACTACATATAAATTAGAAATTAACTCAAGTTTAAGCAAATCATTTTTGGAATATAAAATTTCAACAATTTTCTTCCGATATTGATTTAAAAACTATGGGGTAAGTTACTTCTTCATATTTTAAAAGAGTATCGAAATCAACTCTTATTTGTGTGAAACGACAATTTTTAAGCTACATCTAATATTAGTTTTCTGTATTGGAAAAGTAAAAATATTTATTTAACAGTAATCAAACAGTAGTTTATTCATGTCAAATAATTTCTTGTAAAATTTTATTTTAAAAAAATCACTAAAAAATTAATGCATTATTACGTTTTAGATTACCACGACCGAAATTGAAAAAAGGAAAAGTAATTATCTTACTTTTTTTCCATATACTCAATGCTTATTTTTGTAAAGTTGGATAAAAATGTAATTTATAATTTTTTATTTCATTTGCATCGATTATGTGAAAACTTTGGATTACTATAGATGGACATAGCTAATATAAATATTATTTTATGTTTTTTTTTTTTTTGGTTGTCTTTTCATTCATATATACGTACATGATATATATATATATATATATACACCCAGCGACAAAAAAAAAGCCGCACCCGGCCGTTTTGCAAATTGGTGCGTTCTTCGCTCAGAGATTCATCTAAATATCAATGCATTCATTAATTTAATTTTTTTTTCGATTAATCAATCAATTCCACATACATTTATAAAAATTTAATTTGTATACGTCTTTTATCCAATTAGGAATAACAATTTTTCTGAAATCACACAAATTAATTGATTTTTCCATAAATTGGCCCTCTTAAGTAAAAAAATTATTAAGTAAAAAAACAAACAATTTTCAACAAAAACAAAATTTTTTCATATTAATTAAACTATTTTCTGTTAATATAAATTATAATATAGTCCAAAATACTTCATTTTGAATTTTTAAATTAAATTATAAAGCTATCAATATTTGGTAGACCACCTTTGGCCTTTATAACAGACTTGACCCTATTGGGCATGGACTCGTACAAAGTCTCCAGATACTCCGCCGTTATATCCTCGAACCACACTTTTTCGATCGTTTTCATTAATTCCTGTAATGATTTTGGCTTTTGCTTTCGTATTTTGGCACTCATAAGGGCCCAGACATTTTCAATAGGATTGAGGTCAGGACTGTTCCCTGGCCAATCTAAGGACTCAATACCTAGTTCTGACTTCAAAATTGATATCTGTGGTTGGTGGATAGTTAAAGTTTATTAAAAAATTATCGGAATGACTAAGTCTTTAAAAACCACTTATACAGCGCGCCCGATGACAAGGTGCAGAATCGTCCTGGAATATGGGCTTTTTTTCTCTTTCAGTACTCGACTCAATGCTAGGCACAAGTCCACTGAGAATTATTTCTTTGTACTTTTCTGCATTCACCATCCCTTGAAGCATAATAAGTGATTCTGTTTTGTATTTGGAAATGCATCCCCATATCATAACATAAGGCGAATGCTTAAGAGTGGCAACACAGCAGTTTTCCGAATATCGCTCTCCGTTTCTGCGCCGAACTCTCAAGCAGCCATCGGGTCCAATAAGATTAAACTTGGACTCATCAGAAAATATGATCCGTGACCATTCAAATTGATCCCCAATTTTGCTTATTTTTCGCCCAGTTTAAGCGAGCTGTCTTCATTTTCTGGTTGAGAAGGGGTTTTTTGGCTGGTGTCCTTGCTATTAAACCCATCTCCTTGAGGCGACGTTGAATAGTCCGAGCCGAAATTTCTTTCGCAAATCGTTGCTGCACTTCAGATGCAATTTCTACGGCATTTTTGAAGCGATTCTGGAGGCTCGTTCTCATAATAACGAGATTCTTCCGTTCATTTGTGCAATTTTTTCTGCCTGATCCTTTCGTCCTCCCCAATTCTTCCGTCTCACGATATTTTTTCAAAAAGCGTCGAACTGAGCTTTCATTAAAATTAGTTTTATCTGCTATTTCACGATTCGACACGTTTTGCTGAGCCAAAGCAATAATTTTGGCCTTTTCAGTGAGGGTCATCTGTTTTCCTTTAACCATTATATTTAATGATCACCAAGTTGAAGCTCCGCAAAATGAGATTTTAGCAACCGGCAAGTCGAAAATTTCGGAAAAAGTGAAGAAAACAATCGAGGAGACTCCCCAAAATAAAAGTTAAGCGACTAGAATACAATTTGCGGAAACCCCGAGCTAGAGAAGGCAAAAGTTGCAATAACCTTAAAGTGCGGCTTTTTTTTTGTCGCTGGGTGTACATACAATATGTACATATGTAATTATGTCTATTTGTGAGGGATAATACTTGATTCTATAATGATTATTCCTGAGTAATCTAAGTTTTTTTTGTTGTTTTTTTTTTGGTTTTACATTTATTGTTTTGGTTTTTGTTTTTTAGAATTTTACTTAATACCTATATATATATATATATATATATATATATATATATATTTGTGATTTGGCTAGGCATAAAAAAAAATTTGCTATATTGAATAAACACCATTTATCTCTGTATTTAAACTCAAAAAAACTATTTTTTCCCATTGTCTAAAGTGTTTCTTGACTGCTTGTATGTAAGTGTATAGGCACTACATATGTAGATACAGTCAGCACAACGGACAAACAATTTAAAAAAAAAACTGGAAGGATGAGCCCAACTTCGACCATGCCGAAGTTCGTATACCCATACAAACTGTCTTTTTGGTATGATCAAGCTTCGAAAATTTTAACACAAATAAGCGATATTCGATAAGTCTGATTTCGATTACACATTTATGAATAGGGTTGCATCGCATTTGAAAGTGATTGGTGAAGCCAAAGAATCAACTTTCAATCGATGCCGTGTAGTTTAAAATAACAAATTGTATATGCGACTCAGAAATATATAAAAAGGACAAAAAAAGGCTAAAATGGGGACGTTTCAAAAATTTTCCGGCAATCACAGTTTCAAAAGGACAGATCAATGGCTTGATTAAGTAATGTCGACGAAATTCTGAGATTTCTTTGGACGGTCGACACGACTTTTCGTTCTTCCCGAGGGGTTAAAATTTTTGATCTTCCAGCTAACTTGTGTTTTGCAGTCAAACCTTCAGTGTTAATGTATTTAAATTACGCTATGTATTGTGGAAATGAGCTTTACCAATTATTTGACCAAATTTCACAACTACTCCGATTTTCCAAATGCAATTTTAGTATAGTATTGCGCAGGGTCTACTGATATGTGTATGTTGGTTACGACCCATTTTTTTTTGTGTCGGAGCAATTTTTGTGCGTAAAAAAGTGCTTCTTTTGATTTCTTTAAATTTTTCTCTTATGCCAAAGAATGTTTTTTTTGTTGTTTTTATGCTTAAAATTAGTTTAGTAACATGGATCATAATAGAAAAAATAAATTTTTTGATAAGCTTTTTTATTTTCAAGTAATTGATAAAATAAGAGGGAACTCAGGGCACAGTGGTTGCGCTTGTATGGGGAAAGCGGCCAAAAATACTTCTAGTGGAGATAAAATTATGAAATTTTTTTCCAAAATTCTATAAAAATATAATAAGTAATATAGCATGCCTAAATAAGTCATATAGCCCACCAGCACCCTACACCACCCACTAATACGTAACCTCAGAAAAAAAAATGAATAAAATATAACATTAGAACAAACAGAAGATTTATTATATATAAATAAAGCAAACAGTAAGAAAAACTAAAATTATATAATAAAAACTAATATTATCAAGTTCTAAGATTATATTTACATACATTTACTCATCTAATAATAACTGGAATGTACTGTTTAATAATTTTGTTTTTTTTTGTGCAAGGTAACTTTCTTTGACCAGTAATGAAAGGGTCTGAGCTAAGTAACAATCTATTTAACAAATCAGCATTGGTTGAAATACGTGAAATTTTTCTCGTATGTTGTTCTCTAAATTTTTTAATGTCTTTATTTTTTGATTCTGCGGCTTCTTCAGACAATTCTCCTATGGAAACCAGCGCATAACTTATTATTTCAGGAGCATGTAGCAGAACTTTGTGGACAGATGGTGGCATGTAGTACCATGGATACAATTTAATTAGTTGTTTTGTCAAGTGCATAGTCTCCAAACTGTTCTATATTAATTTTATAGCCAGACGATATGCATTGCAGTACTGTTGAACACCTAATTAAAACATTCGTGAACTTTCCTTGTCAAACATTGCTCCAAATCGTTCATTTCTGTTGGCTTCGCGTCACATATGTAGCACTTACAAGAAGATGTTTGGCTTAAAGCACTGTAGTTGCAAATTATGCTCAACTTGAATTAGTGAATTGGATACAATGCACGTTGTGGGTTTCAGAGCTGCAATTTTCTCCTTGAAGTATTTTTCTTCGCTAAGGGCCAATTGTGTTGTTTCTTTTTTAAATTGGAACCTTATTGGTCTGCAGTAGCGTGTAGATGACGGTCGAGGATTTTTCCAAATTAATTTGCGGTTTCTAGGATCTTTATCTTTGGTTATCAGTTGCAGTGGGACATAAGAGGTAACAAACAAACTGGAATCGTCAAAATCATTATTCGTTGTTTTTTGTTTATATTCCGAATGCCCAGAACTGCCATCAAAGCCCCATTTCCCAATTAAAGTTAAATCGTAACCATCAATGGAGTCAAGAACATCTGCTTGAAGTTGGACAATTCGCGATGCCGTGTGATCTACCAATCTCTGCAGTTCAACTTCAGCTTGCGAATCACTGACATTGATGTTTACAGGATAACTTGCTGCTTTGGCTGCCAGAAGTTTTTCGTAGCTTGGGAGTAAATTATACGACGTTTTAGTATTAATAAAATTTCGAATTGTCAAATACTGTTGTTTACTCAAGCCTGTCTCCACGAGAATCGATAGCACTTCATCGGCACTGAATTCCGAAAACGCTCGACTAGATAAGTTACAGGAACGTAGGGCATAAGCAACGGATTCATCGGATTTTGAAAGCTCAGCAATTTTTCGACGTTTTGTCCTTTTAGAAGACTCGATGAAATCTTTCTTCGGCCTTCCACGAACAGTTGATTTGGCTATTGATTGGGACATCTGGTGGTCACAGCGCAATGAAATTGTTTCCTTTTCTTTAAGCCAAACATTTTGATATTGCAATACAGAGGATTTTGTACGATTGTGTTTTTGCCAAAGAGTTGCGATTCTTTTGCAAATGTACGAAATACGCTTTGACAAATCATCCAGGTCGACAATGTAACCGCTCTTTTTAATTTCAATGTGTACAAATTCTATCATTGTCCTTAGTTTTTCTGCATTGGTTCCGTTTGTTGTGCACCAAAGATCAAAAATATATAGCCGCGTAAAAACACACCTATAAAAATTGTCTACGAAATTCAATCAACCAAATCAAATAAAAATGATTAATTAATAAAAGAATAAACAATTTTCAAAATAAACAATACGCCAATCACCTGTTTCGCAGGGCCCAGCTGACCTTTAATAATGGGAGACGCCGTCACATTATTTACGTTTACAAATGCATGGTCAAATTTGGGCACCTAAACTAAACACATTTATTACCTTAAAAGTCAGACAAATACAAGAATATACAACATATCTGTGGAATTTTGTGGGATCATAACTAAAACTCCACCTAAACATAAAAAAGACGCTTAAAAACACACATAAAAAATATTAAATCAAATAAATTAATTTCACAATAACAATTCGATTAGTTATTTACATTTGAAATTAGAGTAAATACCTTGTACTTCAAAATCCATTCTAAAAAAAATTAATCTGGACCACTTAAGATGACGTCTGACCACTTTGAAATGCAACGCTAAAGTGAAAAAAGCTTACTGAGCGCATCAGCTGTGCGAAAATGAAGACGTGTTCGGGATTTCAATGCTATTTCTAGAAAGTACCGGTGCAAATTTAGAAAAAACGGTTTGCCATTAAGAAGTTTGGACATTTACGAGACAATTTGTTTGGGTTTTGTCAAAATTGGTTGCGATGAATTTTTTGAGTTTTGGCCTATGGGCGCAACCACTGTGCAGGGGTGTCCGAATAAATGCTGTGCTGACTGTATGTATATATGTAGTTCATATGTATCTACATACAGTCAGTCAAGAAACACTTTAGACAATGGGAAAAAATAGTTTTTTTGAGTTTAAATACAGAGATAAATGGTGTTTATTCAATATAGCAAATTTTTTTTTATGCCTAGCCATTTCATAAATAGTATTAAGTAAAATTCTAAAAAACAAAAACCAAAACAATAAATGTAAAACCAAAAAAAAACAACAAAAACTTAGATTACTCAGGAATAATCATTATAGGATCAAGTATTATCCCTCACAAATAGAGATAATAACATATGTACATATTGTATGTACACCCAGCGACAAAAAAAAGCCGTACTTTAAGGTTATTGCAACTTTTGCCTTCTCTAGCTCGGGGTTTCCCCAAATTGTATTCTAGTCGCTTAACTTTTATTTTGGGGAGTCCCCTCGATTGTTTTCTTCACTTTTTTTGAAATTTTCGACTTGTCGGTTGCTAAAATCTCATTTTGCGGAGCTTCAACTTGGTGATCATTAAACATTATGGTTAAAGGAAAACAGATGTCCCTCACTGAAAAGGCCAAAATTATTGCTTTGGCTCAGCAAAACGTGTCGAATCGTGAAATAGCAGATAAAACTAATTTTAATGAAAGCTCAGTTCGACGCTTTTTGAAAAAATATCGTGAGACGGAGGAATTGGGGAGGACGAAAGGATCAGGCAGAAAAAATTGCACAAATGAACTGGAGAATCGCGTTATTATGAGAACGAGCCTCCAGAATCGCTTCAAAAATGCCGTAGAAATTGCTTCTGAAGTGCAGCAACGATTTGCGAAAGAAATTTCGGCTCGGACTATTCAACGTCGGCTCAAGGAGATGGGTTTAATAGCAAGGACAACAGCCAAAAAACTCCTTCTCAACCAGAAAATGAAGAAAGCTCGCTTAAACTGGGCGAAAAATAAGCAAAATTGGGGTCAATTTGAATGGTCACGGATCATATTTTCTGATGAGTCCAAGTTTAATCTTATTGGACCCGATGGCTGCTTGAAAGTTCAGCGCAGAAACGGAGAGCGATATTCGGAAAACTGCTGTGTTGCCACTGTTAAGCATTCGCCTTATGTTATGATATGGAGATGCATTTCCAAATACAAAACAGAATCACTTATTATGCTTCAAGGGATGGTGAATGCAGAAAAGTACAAAGAAATAATTCTCAGTGGACTTGTGCCTAGCATTGAGTCGATTACTGAAAGAGAAAAAGAGCCCATATTCCAGGACGATTCTGCACCTTGTCATCGGGCGCGCTGTGTAAGTGTTTTTTAAAGACTTAGTCATTCCGATAATTTTTTAATAAACTTTAACTATCCGCCAACCACAGATATCAATTTTGAAGTCAGAACTAGGAGTCCTTAGATTGGCCAGGGAACAGTCCTGACCTCAATCATATTGAAAATGTCTGGGCCCTTATGAGTGCCAAAATACGAAAGCAAAAGCCAAAATCATTACAGGAATTAATGAAAACGATCGAAAAAGTGTGGTTCGAGGATATAACGGCGGAGAATCTGGAGACTTTGTACGAGTCCATGCCCAATAGGGTCAAGTGTGTTATAAAGGCCAAAGGTGGCACTACCAAATATTGATAGCTTTATAATTTAATTTAAAAATTCAGAATGAAATTTTTTGCACTATATTATAATTTATATTAACAGAAAATAGTTTAATTAATATAAAAAAATTTTGTTTTTGTTGAAAATTGTTTGTTTTTTTTTACTTAAGAGGGCCAATTTACGGAAAAATCAATTAATTTGTGTGATTTCAAAAAATTGTTATTTTTAATTGGATAAAAGACGTATACAAATTAAATTTTTATAAATGTATGTGGAATTGATTGATTAATCGAAAAAAAAAATTAAATAAATTAATGCATTGATATTTAGATGAGCGAAGAACGCACCAATTTGCAAAATGGCCGGGTGCGGCTTTTTTTTTGTCACTGGGTGTACATATAAAGAAACGGATGCCAAACAGGCAACCGATGTTTGAGGTCGGTATAATATTAAACATATAAGCGAACATATGGGGCGAACCTGCAAATGAACATTCGGGTGGGTGTTAAACCGGATCATACTTGGAATCATCAGACTGGAAATACCATATGATGATAAACAAATCGTCAAGCGGAAATCAGCATATGACCGTAAAGAAATAGAGTGTATACAAGAACATACATACATATGTGAAAGAAGCGGCCACAAGTAGTGATGTAAATTTGGGTCGAAACTTCGATGTCGATGTTCATCGACGTTTGCAAAATGATAAATCGATGTTGTGTGAAACATCGGCTAGAAACATCGATGTATCGATGTTTTCAACCCATTCCGTTATTTTTCGTTAACTGAATTCTTAGAAGCCTTTTAAATAAATGCTTTCTTAGTTTTTTTCTTTTTTTTGTTAATTTTCAAAAACTTGTCATCTTTGGCGCAAATGTTGCATTTTGCGCTATTACCGTCAATTTTAGTGAAGTGCCTCTAGCAAAAGCTTGTCCTTGTTGTAATTCTAGTTGTAATTGGAAATAACTATTTTTTTTTGTATTTTAAATGTTTTTTTTAGAGTATGAGGATGTCTTTAAATTCGTACAGTGTTAACAGCCTTATAATTAATGAGACCCGAAGAAAGTTTTCAGGATAACAACGTGACTTGCTCTTCTTGTTGGAGGGTATAAAGGTTTAATTTGTTTAAAAAATACACCTGCTATATTATATTATTGACTACAATAATATATAATAGCTTTATTTAAACAAAGATATCGGCAGACCATATTTGTATGTATGCTCTTACTTACATACTTACAATATAGTTCATTTTGTTATGTGTTCTTGGTCTGAACAAAAAAAACTACGATTCTTAGAAATAATGATTTTCAGTTTTAAAAAATATTAAAATAGAAAACTATAGTAACTTATTACTTTTTGGTCGATTTATGATTCGTTTAAGACTTTTTTTAAAAATTTTAATTTTCAAAGCGTTTACTTTTTTAAAAATAGAATTTTCAAAAACCAAAAAACACCATGTGCTATGTCCTTTTAATAAGGATGTTATGAATTTCTCAGTCCAATACCTATTATTAACAGACAAAATGACAAATTCACAAATATACTCGAACTCCTGGAATTTAATTGAGCGCTATCAATAAACGCATGATAAGGACAAGTGCTCGGTGGTTTAACAAATGTTGTGAAATTCGGATAGCGTATTATTTCTGGGGGAATTGATATTGATTCATTTGAAATTCGGCAAAACGTCATATGCTTGCCAGTTATCATGGCATGTTCAACACGTTTTGTAAACAAAGGTTCTGACCAGGGTAATTGGTTTAAATGGGATTATATTTACATATATATATTTTCCACAATTTACTTACCTTGGCATTGCCAACACAGGGTAAATAAATAAAAAAAACGGCGAATATGTCCGTGTGGCTCTGAAACCATATGTTCTGTAATGTTGTGAAACTTGACACCCGATGTTTTGTCAAACACCGATGCATCGGTTAAGCATGGGTATGTCACAAAACATCGGAAAACATTGCCCAAAAATCATCGATGCTCGATGCATCGATGTTTTTTTACATCACTAGCCACAAGCAAGCACAGAAACAATGACAAAGCTTGTTCAGATGACGTCACCATAAAGAAACAGAACAGTTAGAAATCCCAAGCCCATGGGCATAACCGAAATTTGTCGGCTGCATGCACTTGTTGCTAGGGCCAAGTAAGGGCCATAGCGATAATCGGCGGGGAGGCGAGGGGCGACCAGATGACGTGACGGTCGTGGGTGGTCGTCGACAGGGTGCCGAGAGAGTGGGAGAGTGCATGCGTGCACGTGAGCCAGCGGCAAGCCAGATAAGCCGTAAAGATAGGTGCAATGCCGAGAGTGGGAGAGCGGGGCGAATATGCTAGGGCACGCCCAACGCGTAGGTTTGAGAAGCGTTGATCAGTTGGCGGCGGGAATATAAGTTAAATTCAAACTGTGGAATTTACAATATGAATGTATTATTATATGTTTATTACATATCTGATTATTGTTATTTTTGGTATTATTTTATTATTGATTTGTTATTATTTTATTACTGAATTATTATAATTTATTATTGTACTATGATTATATTTAGGTGAGGTGGGGTATTTATTAAGATAGGGTTCACTAGGGGAAAAGCAATGTGATAATTAATTATATATATTATTTAATCTAGGCAATTGTAATAGCTGTTGTTAGTAATTAAGAGCAAGGGTGGTGGCAGCCAGAGAGTGAGCGAAAGGCCGAAGGCCATGCGTTCCGATGTGTGCGTATGCGTGTATGGGTGAACTGGAAAGTAATCTTGTGGGAGAAAGAAAGGCCTTTGACGACAGATGCTGCGGCTCCCAAAAGGGCAATTTGACCAGGCAAGCTATGCTGCAGGGTTGGCAGAGAAAGTCGACGCAAATAAGGAAACGATGGAAAGTTTGGGAGGAATGGCACAAGTGGATGGAAATGTCCTGGCTGCGGCGCAGCATCTCACCACGCATCCTTGGGTCAAGATGCCTATAAATACGCACGGCTGAGACCACAAGAGTATCTAGTGTGCGAAGTATTATTCAAGTGAAGTCTACATCCAAGCGAAGGGGTGTACGAGTGAAGATATCTATACCCATGTTAAGGAACATCACGTTGGCAAGCGGCAAACAGGATCCATATCCTGGCATATCCTTGTGAGACAAATAAAAGGTGTCCAAAGCGAGATAAGCCAAGATCCGGATTTTTCCTGGCACAGGCAGGGAAGACTAAGAGTATTCCTAGCGCAGTCAGCTGCTAATGTGTCGTAGCGACTCAACTTTGCTAAAATGCACGTAGACAAGGACTTTTATTAATTTGAACGCGTCAAATTTAGTAATGAAAGCAAATTCAATATATTTGATTGTGACGGCGAGGAAAAAGTGTGGCGTAAGCCCTGTGAAGAGCTCAAATCCGATCAACTGTTAAACATGGCGGAGGATCTGTACTTGTTTGGGGGTGCATGTCGGCTCGTGGAGTGGGAAACTTAATATTTATCGATAGTATCATGAATGCAGAGATGTATTTATGTAAATATATTGAAGGAAAACCTGATCTCCAGTGCTGTTACAATGGGTGTTGAAAAAGATGAATTAATTTTTCAGCAAGATTATGACCCGAAGCACACTGCCTGGATTGTGAAAATGTGGCTGTTGTACAACACAAAACAACTTAATACGTCGCCTCAAAGTCCTGATGTCAACCAAATCGAACACTTGTGGGCTTAAGCTCAAAGTCCAGGAGCACAAGATTACTTCAAAGCAAGACGTTAAGAAGGTATTGCTAGAGGAATGGTCGCGAATTCCCGCAAAAAGATGCCGCAAGCTGGTGGAATCGATGCCAAATCATTTGAAAGCAGTTATAGAAAATAAGGGCTTCCACACAAAGTACTAGATTAGTTGTAACTTTTAGATTTAAGAGCAAAACACCAAAAGACGAATACTTTTGTGATATGAAATTTAGTTTGATTTTTTGTTTTTTTATGAAAAAGTTATGAATGAATTTAATTTTTAAAAGTATTATGTAAGATTCTATAACCTAAATATCTAAATTACCCGACCTAATTAATAAAATATAAAATTTGTTAGTTAATCACTACTGAAAAGTTGCATATACACATGGGATACCTATATCAGTCTACTGGGCCAGCACGTAAAGCCACACTAATAGAATCGTTAATTTTGTTGAATTTGAGTCCCGGCAGGGATATGAGAAGTCACATCGAGAAGTTTTTTGACATAGTGGACAAAATAAATGGAAATGAATTGTGAGATATTAACGATTTAATTTCAATTCTCCTGTTATATAGCATTGAGTCATGAGACACATTAATAGCACCCGAAACGCTTTCCTTCATCGAAGTCGGTCGTGTTTTTTTTTTGCGCTCTTGCTTTTATTAATTTGCTTTATTTAACCTGCTGTTAAAAACTTGTTTTGTGCTTTAATAATTAACGATCAAGTTGCCGAAAAACCATATTCGACGACCACAAAATTAAATTTGTTCTAAAACATTTATTCATTTTATTTTATTCAACATCAAAAGTTGCAGCTTTACTGTTGTGTCTGCATACTTTGATTTTGTGTTTTTGATCTCCTTTGCTACCATTTGCGCTCTTGCGTGCACAGTAGTGTTGTTGCTTGTGCAGTGTTTGGTCTCACGCTTTTACATTGCTCGCGTTTTACATAATATTTCTTTTCACTTTGCACTTTAACGGATTTTGTTGTTGTTGTTGTTAGTCTGATGCGCAAAAGATGCACACCGTTAGAAAGATTAGTCTGTCTAGAAGTAAATGAAAGAAGAAAGGAAAAAGGTAACGGTACATATGACAAAACTAAAGCAAATGAAAGATTACCGTTCTCTTTTCAAAATTATTTGAGCACATTTTATGCGTGTCATAATTATTTGAGCAAAAATAAAAGAAATTTAATAAAAATAAGTAAAAATAACGAACTTAAAGCAGTCGAGCAGGAATGGGGTTTACGAGATTCCGCGCAAATTCCAGGGTCAATGTTGACTAAATATTTTGAATCTTGTTTATGGTACCCTCGCGATTCCGATTTGGATCAATGATCCGATGATGCTTTAAAAGCCCACACATTTTCAATAATATTAATGTCTGGGCTCTGTGGTGGCCATTGCAGCACAGACTGACCTGCGACCCTTAAAAAATCGGTTGGAATCCATCCTTTGTGACATGGCGCGTTATCTTGTTGCAGCATCCAGTCGGTGGTTGGAAAAAGTCGGCTGCGAGAAGGAAAAGCATGGTCATTTAAAATGTCGATATATTCCGTTTGGCTTAAAGTCCCTTCGATTGGTGTAAGTTCTCCAAACCCGTAATAGCAGACACATCGCCAGAACATTACGGTACCTCCTTCAAATTTGTTCAAGAGCTGCTGAGCCTTGATATTTAAAAGCCGCCTCATCCGCCCACAATACATTGTGACAAAACCCTCCAGGCTTTTGTAAGAATTTCAAAACAAACTCCAGTCCTTTTACTTTGTTTGCTGGGCTTATGTCAACAATCTTCCGGACCACGTACATTTTTATATTAATTTCTTTCATCCTGCTATAGATGGTGGAACTGCTGACTTTCTTTTTAATTAAATTTTCTGATGCCGCTGCGACATTTACAGGACTTATTGATGGATTCTCTGCAATCTCTCCCAATATTCGTCTGCATTGCCTCGGATCAAGTGCACGTTTCCGTCCAGATCTTTTTAAATTCTTCAAATTTCCCTGGTTCTCCTTTTTTTGTTCAAAAAGTACACAGTATTACGTGAAATTTTGTACATCTTTGCCAAGGCCGATGTGGAGGTTCCACCCTTAAATTTTGTTACCTCAAAAGAAAGTTCTTTGGTTTTTTAATTTCGAGACATCAGCAAATTATTATGATTACACTTTGCGGACGCCAATCAGAGAATAAATGTTACTTTTGCACTGCTCAAATAATTATGACACGCATAAAATGTGCTCAAATACCTTTGAACATGTCTGTATATTCTTGATCAGCATCAATAGCCGTCCGTCCGTCCGTATATCCGTCTGTATGAACACAGAGATCTCGGAAACTATAAAAGCTAGAGCTACTAATTTTTAGATCTCTCTAGTGTGTACGCAGGTCAAGTTTCTTTCAAATTTCTGCTACGCCTACTTCCGCCCCCACAATTCGGAAAAAAATAGAACTAGAGCTGTAATAAAGATATCATTGCTATTTGGCACACTTAATAATATACATAGCCAATATGCATCAGCTGACCAAATTTTGTCGAAATCGGACAATATTTTTCCGTTTTGTACTGAAACGCCCCATGCAAAATGGGCTGTTAAGAGTGAGCGAGATAGCATGCGTTCGCTGTTGTTGCATGCTAAGAGACTTTTGTTGTAAATTGATGTCGATTTTGAGTGTTTTTGACTTTATGAACTACTTTTACTTGGTACAGTGTATACTCAATGTCGGAGGGACGACTTGCTTGCTTCATTTACTTGCTTGTTCATTTGATCAATGCAAAAGTTTTTAATTTCTAATGAATCCTCATGCACCATGTTTGCTGCTGGACGATATAAGATAAAAGCCGCATTGTGCCAAAATTTTCCTTCGAAATCGTGTGAACATTTACTAAAATTCTTGCTTTAAGAACAGATATTAACTAAATATCTTCAGCATTTGGCTCGCAAAGAATCTTTATTTTCGTTATTGAGGGCAAAACATAGCACAATGAAACAACAAAGAGCAACATGTTTGTAATTCTTTAAAGATTCTCTCAAAATCTTCAAGAGGTACTAATATTATTTTTAAAGTCGATATACATATATATATATATGTAAAAGAGGGTCACACTAAAAGACGATCGAGGTGGCATCACAAGTACGGGCAGTACGGGCATTGTGACAGGAGCAAGAAAGCGATTAAGACGTGAGATAGAAAAGTAATAAATCAAAGGAATTAATAAAGTTGAAGTCGTCGATAAAGTTGAAGTCGTGAATCAAAGTTGGAGTCGTCGATTAAGTTGGAGTCGTCGATAGTCTATTGTCTATAGTTGCCTGAAGTCCAGAAGTGGTGAAATTTAATGTTATTATACTCACATATCAAATATTATAATAAACAAGGTTAAGCAGAGCAGACGTGTCCACGCTTATCTCACTTAACTTGTAAAACGAACAACTCAAAACAAAACACAAAAACTTACAGTTACTGCTAACTATATATCGGGAAAAAACAACAACCTAACTAAAATTACAACAACTGCAACATGCGAGAACCACCAGACCTGCATAGCAGGTCAAATACTCTACAATTTATAATTGATAAAACAAAAAACCTAACTAATCTATGTATCGGCCCCAAATATTTAATAATGAAACGCACTGACGAAGACAAAACACTTGCAAATTATTCGCCTTTCCAAATTAAAAAAACTATAGACAACCTGTGCAGTGGTGAAGTGGACGAGTGCAAACTCTTAGCAAACGGATCGTACGAAATTACAACAAAATCAATGTCACAAGCCATGAAACTTATACAACTCATCGCATTAGACAATACAACAAATGTAGAAGTGTCTGATCACAATACTCGAAACTACTCCAAAGGTGTTAATATTGTAACAATCTCCGCGAAGTTCAAGAAGAAGTAATACTGCAAGAACTCAAACAAGACAAAGTTACTGAAGTTAAAAAAATACTAAAACGACAACAAGATAAACTACAAGAAACCGGCTTAATAATTCTTACTTTCGGTACAATCGACCTACCATCAGACATCAAAATTGGCTATCAAAAGGTCAACATACGCCCGTACATTCCACTACCCTACCGATGCCGCAAGTGTGGTCGAATTGGACACCCAACGAAATTTTGTAAAAGCGAAAACATGTGCCTAGACTGCGGAACCATCGAGCACAAGCAAACAGAAGAAGAGAAATGCACCAACAGCAAAACCTGTATCAACTGTAAAGAGAGCAATCTGCAGAACTATCAGCACAGCATCTTCGACCCCAAATGTCCCACCTTTATTAAAAATAAAGAAATTCAAGCCATACGTACAATCGAAAAGACAACATTTAAAGATGCTCTACAAATATACAACGAAAGACACATACTCTCACAATCATCCTACGCCGCAACAGCTAAATTACCACCCCAACAAAACCATGCCCAGCAACCCCAAAGAAAACTCGTACAATATGAAGAAGACATCAACTTAAACGCCTCGACATCAACAAAAACCCAAGCCACAAAAGTAAACACACCATCTCAATTAAGCTCCCAAATAATCAACGATTCCAGAATTAGAATATTTCAAAAAAACAACAACAACCCAAAACTAGCAACTACACTCAAACCTAAAAACCCCAAAAAAACTACAATAAGCAACATTAACTCTATACACAATCCAACCAGCAAAGATAACGATTCCGACATGATTACTGAAGACATCTTAGAATGACATACTGATCAAACTGATCTCGCAATCAAAACAAATAAAAAAAAAAAAAAAAAAAAAAAAAGTTCACCTTAATTTATGATTAAGATAATACAATGGAACTGTCACGGCTACCTCAACAACTACGATCAGTTACAACTATTAATTAAAAAAATTCTCCCCACAAATATTAAGCCTTCAAGAAACGCATATTAAAACCACCTCATCAATCCCTTCCCCAATCAACTACACCAAGAACTCATCCACGACCGCTTCCGGAGGCGTGGCTCTACTCATTCACAATAGTCTTGAACACAAAGCAATCCCACTTAATCAAGATTTTGACTCTATCGAAGTCGAAATCCTATCTAAAATCCCATTCAAAATAATCTCATGCTACATACCGCCCCAAAAAAAAATTTCCACATCCCAGCTAGAACTTTTCCTTCAAAACGCAAATAAGCCAAAAATAATAACTGGTGACTTCAACAGCTGGGACCAAATGTGGGGTTCAAAATCCAACAACAAAAGAGGCAAAACGCTAGCCAATTTTATAACGTCCTCCAACCTTATCCTCCTCAATGACGGCACCCCAACACACCTCAGTACACACAACACACTTTCTCACCCTCTGCTCCCCCGATTCTGCAATAAGAATATCACTTGGTGCCTTCAGAACCACTCCTGTCAACAATATGCTTTACGAAGCCCAAATACCCCCACTAGACATACGAAATCAAATTGCCACAGCTAAACTCTGCAAATCACTGATAAACTCACACAACTCCCCAATCATCAACATAATAAAAAAACTACAAACATAATAAGAAAGTTAAATTCCAATCAACAATAGACCGAATCATCAGTACTGCCAAAGTCTTCGATATTCCATACAAACATTATCCCAGAAACCCAATAACACATACCCCACCATGGCACCTAAACACTCTATTAACGGACTCCTCTCTCAGAAAGTATCCAAAAAGCCTCAACTACTCCCCTCATATACAACAAATTATTTAAACAAATCCTTGACGACAACAAAAAATACAAAACCATATTCACAGACGGCTCCCAAATAAACAAAATCATACCTTACGCCATAACCAACGAACACAACTTAATAAAATCAGGCTTAATACCATTTTACTCAATAGTTTTTTCAGCTGAAATCATAGCGATCACAGAAGCCCTCAATATTTTTAAAAACAAGCCCGGCAAATATGCTATATACACCGATTCCCTCTCAACCATAGACGCAATAAAAAACATCAACAATTCATCCTATTATCCATCCTTCATCCGAAACATCCTCACCAAATACCAACCAAAATTTAAAATCATCTGGATCCCCGGCCATGAAGGCATTAAGGGTAACGAGCTAGCCGACCTTGCTGCGAAAGATGCAACCGATTTTCCACTCATCCTAACCCCAAACCATAACTTACAAGACATAAACAAATATTTAAAAAACTCCCTCAAAACACTAACAAGAAACACAATACACAACACGTCAACTGATACCAATCTCTCGACCCGCAGGAATACAAAGCCCCAAAAAACACGCCAAGATCCCAACAAATTAAAATCACAAGACTTAGACTTGGCCACACCAACATCACCCACCAACACTACCTCGACCCAACATTAAATTCTTTATGTCCATTCTGCAATAATACAGAAATAACATTACGCCATATCCTTAAAGAATGTCAATCCCTAAAAACCTCTTATATTACAATATTCAAAAACCTTGACCCAATTCAACTAATATCCCATCCAACACCGAATAATATTAATATTATCTTTAAGTTTCTCACACAAACAAAAATTGGAAACCAAATTTAACCAAAACAAGAGAGTCGAAGGCCCCAGCAGCCAGCACTCTATAATTAAGTTAGCTATATAATTTTACATTGTAAGGTAACTGTACATAAATAAATAAAACATACCTTACATTTGGAGGCTCAACCCGGTCATACAGTTGCCAAAATCTTACCCTAAGAAGTCCACGACGAAAAGTTGTGAAATTCCTTGGAATTATTTCATCATCCACAGAAAGCGTTTACGAAAGTATGAGCGAAGAAGAAATAACCGAGGGAGCATCTGGCTATACTGAACCCGAAGTAGTGGAAGATAAAAGGAGACCTCAGTATATCGGTGTTGTTACGCGCGAGTTATCAGCTTGGTGAAGGAAAGAGTAACATTTTCCTCTCTTTTTATACCCTGTACCCATAGGGTAAAAGGGTATATTAAAGTCGCTAAAATGTATGTAACAGGCAGAAGGAGAATTTTCCGACCCCATAAAGTATATATATTCTTGATCAGTATCAATAGCCGAGTCGATTGAGCCATGTCCGTCCGTCCGTATGAACACCTAGATCTCAGAGACTACAAGAGCTAGAGCAACCAAATTTGATGTCAACATCCGTCTGTTGACCGAAATCGGACAATAATTATCGGAGATATACGTATTTCCGTTTTGTACTGAAACGCCCCATGCAAAATGGGCTGTTAAGTGTGAGCGAGATAGCATGCGTTCGCTGTTACTGCATGGCAAGCAGTGCAGTGTTGCTGCATGGCATGGAATAAAAACCTCCGTCTTGTTTGACGTTCAACACAACAATCATAATGATTTTTATTCGGCAAAAATGCCGTTCTCCTTCAGCTCATGCGTACAAAACTATGTGTGTATGTATGTTTATTTTTTTTTTTG
>JBAMCD010000278.1:0-58948 GCA_037075365.1 Drosophila emarginata
GAGAAACCATCACTTACTCTTCTAAAATGTGTCATTGAAAGGGACGGTAGTCTTTTAGATTAAGTACAAAATAGCATTTATTTTGGTAGACTTCTATCAAAGCAGGTAGAATGAAATTGCATTTAAGAATTCTTATGTGTCAATATGTATTAATAGTATGAATAATAAACAGGGCATTGCAAGGAATGGAGAGAAACCATCGCTAACTCTTCTAAAATGAGTCATAAAGGGACGGCAGTCTATTAGATTAAGCAAAAAATAACATATATTTTGGTAGACTTTTATCAAAGCGGGTAGAAGGAAATTGCAGTTAAGACTTATTTATCAAAAAATAGCATATATTTTGGTAGCCTTTTATCAAAACTGGCAGAAAGAAACTGCAGTTAATACTTTTTATGTGTATGTATTGCAAACTTTATCGCACAATACCGAGCAATAAGTAAAATTTACACGGCATTTCAGAGAATGGAGAAAACCATCTACTCTACCATCTTACTCTTCTAAAATGTGTCATTGAAAGAGCAGTACTCAATTAGATTAAATATCAAAACACATTTATTTTGGTAGACTTCTATCAAAGCAGGTAGAAGAAAATTGCATTTAAAATTTTTAAGGTATATTGTTAAATATTATCAACCAATCACAACAAAGAAAATAAACAGGGCATTACAAGGGAATATAGAGAAACCATCGCCACTTCTTCTAAAATGGTCATAGAAAGTACGGTAGTCTATAAGATTTCGCGTTAAATAAAATCTATTTTGGTAGACTCTTTCCAAAACGGGTAGAAGGTAATTTCATTTAACAATTTTTATCAATATTGTCAAATATTATTAAAAATACCGAGCAGCAGAAAAATTAACAGGGCATTGCAGGGAATGGAGAGAAACCATTACTAACTCTTCTAAAATGAATCATAAAGGGACGGCAGTCTATTAGATTAAGCAAAATATAGCATATATTTTGGTAGACTTTTATCAAAGCGGAAAGAAGGAAATTGCTGCTAAGACTTATTTAGCAAAAAAATAGCATATATTTTGGTAGCCTTTTATCAAAACTGGCAGAAGGAAACTGCAGTTAATACTTTTTATGTAAATGTGTTGCCAAACTTTATCACACAATACCGAGCAATAAGTAAAATAAACACGGCATTTCAGGGAATGGAGAAAACCATCTACTCTACCATCTTACTCTTCTAAAATGTGTCATTGAAAGGGCAGTACTCAATTAGATTAAATATCAAAACACATTTATTTTGGTAGACTTCTATCAAAACAGGTAGAAGGAAATTCATTTAACAATTTTTATGAATAGTGTCAGATATTATTAACAATACCGAGCAGCAGAAAAATTAACAGGGCATTGCAGGGAATGGAGAGAAACCATCACTTACTCTTCTAAAATGAGTCATAAAGGGACGGCAGTCTTTTAGATTAAGTACAAAGTAGCATATATTTTGGTAGACTTTTATCAAAGCGGGTAGAATGAAATTGCAGTTAAGACTTCTTATGTGTATGTATTAATGTATGTAATAAACAGGGCATTGCAAGGAATGGAGAGAAACCATCGCTAACTCTTCTAAAATGAGTCATAAAGGGACGGCAGTCTATTAGATTAAGCAAAAAATAACATATATTTTGGTAGACTTTTATCAAAGCGGATAGAAGGAAATTGCAGTTAAGACTTATTTAGCAAAAAATAGCATATATTTTGGTAGCCTTTTATCAAAACTGGCAGAAAGAAACTGCAGTTAATACTTTTTATGTGTATGTATTGGCAAACTTTATCGCACAATACCGAGCAATAAGTAAAATTTACACGGCATTTCAGAGAATGGAGAGAAACCATCTACTCTACCATCTTACTCTTTTAAAATGTGTCATTGAAAGGGCAGTACTCAATTAGATTAAATATCAAAACACATTTATTTTGGTAGACTTCTATCAAAGCAGGTAGAAGAAAATTGCATTTTTAAGGTATATTGTTAAATATTATCAACCAATCACAACAAAGAAAATAAACAGGGCATTACAAGGGAATATAGAGAAACCATCGCCACTTCTTCTAAAATGGTCATAGAAAGTACGGTAGTCTATAAGATTTCGCGTTAAATAAAATCTATTTTGGTAGACTCTTTCCAAAACGGGTAGAAGGTAATTTCATTTAACAATTTTTATCAATATTGTCAAATATTATTAACAATACCGAGCAGCAGAAAAATTAACAGGGCATTGCAGGGAATGGAGAGAAACCATTACTAACTCTTCTAAAATGAATCATAAAGGGACGGCAGTCTATTAGATTAAGCGAAAAATAGCATATATTTTGGTAGACTTTTATCAAAGCGGGTAGAAGGAAATTGCAGTTAAGACTTATTTATCAAAAAAATAGCATATATTTTGGTAGCCTTTTATCAAAACTGGCAGAAAGAAACTGCAGTTAATACTTTTTATGTTCAGGTAATGGAGAAAACCATCTACTCTACCATCTTACTCTTCTAAAATGTGTCATTGAAAGGGCAGTACTCAATTAGATTAAATATCAAAACACATTTATTTTGGTAGACTTCTATCAAAGCAGGTAGAAGGAAATTGCATTTAAAATTTTTAAGGTATATTGTTAAATATTATCAACCAATCACAACAAAGAAAATAAACAGGGCATTACAAGGGAATATAGAGAAACCATCGCCACTTCTTCTAAAATGGTCATAGAAAGTACGGTAGTCTATAAGATTTCGCGTTAAATAAAATCTATTTTGGTAGACTCTTTCCAAAACGGGTAGAAGGTAATTTCATTTAACAATTTTTATCAATATTGTCAAATATTATTAACAATACCGAGCAGCAGAAAAATTAACAGGGCATTGCAGGGAATGGAGAGAAACCATTACTAACTCTTCTAAAATGAATCATAAAGGGACGGCAGTCTATTAGATTAAGCGAAAAATAGCATATATTTTGGTAGACTTTTATCAAAGCGGGTAGAAGGAAATTGCAGTTAAGACTTATTTATCAAAAAAATAGCATATATTTTGGTAGCCTTTTATCAAAACTGGCAGAAAGAAACTGCAGTTAATACTTTTTATGTTCAGGTAATGGAGAAAACCATCTACTCTACCATCTTACTCTTCTAAAATGTGTCATTGAAAGGGCAGTACTCAATTAGATTAAATATCAAAACACATTTATTTTGGTAGACTTCTATCAAAGCAGGTAGAAGGAAATTGCATTTAAAATTTTTAAGGTATATTGTTAAATATTATCAACCAATCACAACAAAGAAAATAAACAGGGCATTACAAGGGAATATAGAGAAACCATCGCCACTTCTTCTAAAATGGTCATAGAAAGTACGGTAGTCTATAAGATTTCGCGTTAAATAAAATCTATTTTGGTAGACTCTTTCCAAAACGGGTAGAAGGTAATTTCATTTAACAATTTTTATCAATATTGTCAAATATTATTAAAAATACCGAGCAGCAGAAAAATTAACAGGGCATTGCAGGGAATGGAGAGAAACCATTACTAACTCTTCTAAAATGAATCATAAAGGGACGGCAGTCTATTAGATTAAGCAAAAAACTAGAAGGATGGGCTAACTTCGGCCGTGCCGAAGTTCGTATACCCTTGCAAACAGTCTTTTTGATTTATATATAATTTGCCGGAATCATAAGGAAGTATATAAAACCCATCAAATATAAATTTGTTGTCCGTGTCATAAAAAAAAAACAAATTTTTTTTTCCCCGATTGTTCCTATGACAGCTATAGCATATAGTCCACCGATTCTGATAAAACTTAAAAGATATATTTCTTTTTATATAAAATTGTCAAATAACAAATTTCGTGACGATTGCTTCAAAAACATCGAAGTTATTGATCAAAAACTAAATTTTTGACTGATCGTTCCTATGGGAGCTGTATGATATAGTCGACCGATTCTGATAAAATTTGGTATATGTGTTGAGGATTATATAAAACTCATAAATACCAAATTTAGTGACATTCGATTGAAAAACAACAGAGTTATTGATGTTAAACCCTATTCTTGGCCGATCGTTCCTATGGGAGCTATATGATATAGTCGACCGATTCTGATGAAACTTGGTATATAAGTTGGATATTAAATAAAACTCACAAACACCAAATTTAGTGACATTCGATTAAGAAACAACTGAGTTATTGATGTTAAACCTTATTCCTGACCGATCGTTCCTATGGCAGCTATATGATATAGTCATCCGATCGGGATGATTCCGAGATATACAATGCCTGCAGCAAAAAGAAGCCTAGGTGCAAAATTTCAGCTCTGTAGCTCTAAGGGTCTCGGAGGAGATTGCGTTGATCCAGACAGACGGACAGACGGACAGACGGACGGACGGACGGACGGACAGACGGACAAGGCTATATCAACTCAGCTCATCGTGCTGATCAAGAATATATATACTTTATATAGTCGGAGATGCTTCCTTCTATGCGTTGCAAACTTCTGACCAAAATTAATATACACTTTGCAAGTGTATAATAACATATATTTTGGTAGACTTTTATCAAAGCGGGTAGAAGAAAATTGCTGCTAAGACTTATTTAGCAAAAAAATAGCATATATTTTGGTAGCCTTTTATCAAAAACTGGCAGATGGAAACTGCAGTTAATACTTTTTATGTAAATGTGTTGCCAAACTTTATCACACAATACCGAGCAATAAGTAAAATAAACACGGCATTTCAGGGAATGGAGAAAACCATCTACTCTACCATCTTACTCTTCTAAAATGTGTCATTGAAAGGGCAGTACTCAATTAGATTAAATATCAAAACACATTTATTTTGGTAGACTTCTATCAAACAAGGTAGAAGGAAATTGCATTTAACAATTTTTATGAATATTGTCAAATATTATTAACAATACCGAGCAGCAGAAAAATTAACAGGGCATTGCAGGGATTGGAGAGAAACTATCACTAACTCTTCTAAAATGAGTCATAAAGGGACGGCAGTCTATTAGATTAAGCGAAAAATAGCATATATTTTGGTAGACTTTTATCAAAGCGGGTAGAAGGAAATTGCAGTTAAGACTTATTTATCAAAAAAATAGCATATATTTTGGTAGCCTTTTATCAAAACTGGCAGAAAGAAACTGCAGTTAATACTTTTTATGTTCAGGTAATGGAGAAAACCATCTACTCTACCATCTTACTCTTCTAAAATGTGTCATTGAAAGAGCAGTACTCAATTAGATTAAATATCAAAACACATTTATTTTGGTAGACTTCTATCAAAGCAGGTAGAAGAGAATTGCATTTAAAATTTTTAAGGTATATTGTTAAATATTATCAACCAATCACAACAAAGAAAATAAACAGGGCATTACAAGGGAATATAGAGAAACCATCGCCACTTCTTCTAAAATGGTCATAGAAAGTACGGTAGTCTATAAGATTTCGCGTTAAATAAAATCTATTTTGGTAGACTCTTTCCAAAACGGGTAGAAGGTAATTTCATTTAACAATTTTTATCAATATTGTCAAATATTATTAAAAATACCGAGCAGCAGAAAAATTAACAGGGCAATGCAGGGAATGGAGAGAAACCATCACTTACTCTTCTAAAATGAGTCATAAAGGGACGGCAGTCTTTTAGATTAAGTACAAAATAGCATATATTTTGGTAGACTTTTATCAAAGCGGGTAGAATGAAATTGCAGTTAAGACTTCTTATGTGTATGTATTAATGTATGTAATAAACAGGGCATTGCAAGGAATGGAGAGAAACCATCGCTAACTCTTCTAAAATGAGTCATAAAGGGACGGCAGTCTATTAGATTAAGTAAAAATTAACATATATTTTGGTAGACTTTTATCAAAGCGGGTAGAAGGAAATTGCAGTTAAGACTTATTTAGCAAAAAATAGCATATATTTTGGTAGCCTTTTATCAAAACTGGCAGAAAGAAACTGCAGTTAATACTTTTTATGTGTATGTATTGGCAAACTTTATCGCACAATACCGAGCAATAAGTAAAATTTACACGGCATTTCAGAGAATGGAGAGAAACCATCTACTCTACCATCTTACTCTTTTAAAATGTGTCATTGAAAGGGCAGTACTCAATTAGATTAAATATCAAAACACATTTATTTTGGTAGACTTCTATCAAAGCAGGTAGAAGGAAATTGCATTTAACAATTTTTATGAATATTGTCAAATATTATTAACAATACCGAGCAGCAGAAAAATTAACAGGGCATTGCAGGGATTGGAGAGAAACTATCACTAACTCTTCTAAAATGAGTCATAAAGGGACGGCAGTCTATTAGATTAAGCGAAAAATAGCATATATTTTGGTAGACTTTTATCAAAGCGGGTAGAAGGAAATTGCAGTTAAGACTTATTTATCAAAAAAATAGCATATATTTTGGTAGCCTTTTATCAAAACTGGCAGAAAGAAACTGCAGTTAATACTTTTTATGTTCAGGTAATGGAGAAAACCATCTACTCTACCATCTTACTCTTCTAAAATGTGTCATTGAAAGAGCAGTACTCAATTAGATTAAATATCAAAACACATTTATTTTGGTAGACTTCTATCAAAGCAGGTAGAAGAAAATTGCATTTAAAATTTTTAAGGTATATTGTTAAATATTATCTACCAATCACAACAAAGAAAATAAACAGGGCATTACAAGGGAATATAGAGAAACCATCGCCACTTCTTCTAAAATGGTCATAGAAAGTACGGTAGTCTATAAGATTTCGCGTTAAATAAAATCTATTTTGGTAGACTCTTTCCAAAACGGGTAGAAGGTAATTTCATTTAACAATTTTTATCAATATTGTCAAATATTATTAAAAATACCGAGCAGCAGAAAAATTAACAGGGCAATGCAGGGAATGGAGAGAAACCATCACTTACTCTTCTAAAATGAGTCATAAAGGGACGGCAGTCTTTTAGATTAAGTACAAAATAGCATATATTTTGGTAGACTTTTATCAAAGCGGGTAGAATGAAATTGCAGTTAAGACTTCTTATGTGTATGTATTAATGTATGTAATAAACAGGGCATTGCAAGGAATGGAGAGAAACCATCGCTAACTCTTCTAAAATGAGTCATAAAGGGACGGCAGTCTATTAGATTAAGTAAAAATTAACATATATTTTGGTAGACTTTTATCAAAGCGGGTAGAAGGAAATTGCAGTTAAGACTTATTTAGCAAAAAATAGCATATATTTTGGTAGCCTTTTATCAAAACTGGCAGAAAGAAACTGCAGTTAATACTTTTTATGTGTATGTATTGGCAAACTTTATCGCACAATACCGAGCAATAAGTAAAATTTACACGGCATTTCAGAGAATGGAGAGAAACCATCTACTCTACCATCTTACTCTTTTAAAATGTGTCATTGAAAGGGCAGTACTCAATTAGATTAAATATCAAAACACATTTATTTTGGTAGACTTCTATCAAAGCAGGTAGAAGGAAATTGCATTTAACAATTTTTATGAATATTGTCAAATATTATTAACAATACCGAGCAGCAGAAAAATTAACAGGGCATTGCAGGGATTGGAGAGAAACCATCACTAACTCTTCTAAAATGAGTCATAAAGGGACGGCAGTCTATTAGATTAAGCGAAAAATAGCATATATTTTGGTAGACTTTTATCAAAGCGGGTAGAAGGAAATTGCAGTTAAGACTTATTTATCAAAAAATAGCATATATTTTGGTAGCCTTTTATCAAAACTGGCAGAAAGAAACTGCAGTTAATATTTTTTATGTTCAGGTAATTAAGAAAACCATCTACTCTACCATCTTACTCTTCTAAAATGTGTCATTGAAAGAGCAGTACTCAATTAGATTAAATATCAAAACACATTTATTTTGGTAGACTTCTATCAAAGCAGGTAGAAGAAAATTGCATTTAAAATTTTTAAGGTATATTGTTAAATATTATCAACCAATCACAACAAAGAAAATAAACAGGGCATTACAAGGGAATATAGAGAAACCATCGCCACTTCTTCTAAAATGGTCATAGAAAGTACGGTAGTCTATAAGATTTCGCGTTAAATAAAATCTATTTTGGTAGACTCTTTCCAAAACGGGTAGAAGGTAATTTCATTTAACAATTTTTATCAATATTGTCAAATATTATTAAAAATACCGAGCAGCAGAAAAATTAACAGGGCATTGCAGGGAATGGAGAGAAACGATTACTAACTCTTCTAAAATGAATCATAAAGGGACGGCAGTCTATTAGATTAAGCAAAATATAGCATATATTTTGGTAGACTTTTATCAAAGCGGAAAGAAGGAAATTGCTGCTAAGACTTATTTAGCAAAAAAATAGCATATATTTTGGTAGCCTTTTATCAAAACTGGCAGAAGGAAACTGCAGTTAATACTTTTTATGTAAATGTGTTGCCAAACTTTATCACACAATACCGAGCAATAAGTAAAATAAACACGGCATTTCAGGGAATGGAGAAAACCATCTACTCTACCATCTTACTCTTCTAAAATGTGTCATTGAAAGGGCAGTACTCAATTAGATTAAATATCAAAACACATTTATTTTGGTAGACTTCTATCAAAGCAGGTAGAAGGAAATTGCATTTATTAATTTTTATGAATATTGTCAAATATTATTAACAATACCGAGCAGCAGAAAAATTAACAGGGCATTGCAGGGATTGGAGAGAAACCATCACTAACTCTTCTAAAATGAGTCATAAAGGGACGGAAATCTATTAGATTAAGCAAAAAATAGCATATATTTTGGTAGACTTTTATCAAAGCGGGTAGAAGGAAATTGCAGTTAACACTTTTTATGTGTATGTATAAATGTATGTAATAAACAGGGGATTTTAGAGAATGGAGAGAAACCATCTACTCTACCATCTTACTCTTCTAAAATGTGTCATTGAAAGAGCAGTACTCAATTAGATTAAATATCAAAACACATTTATTTTGGTAGACTTCTATCAAAGCAGGTAGAAGGAAATTGCATTTAAAATTTTTAAGGTATATTGTTAAATATTATCAACCAATCACGACAAAGAAAATAAACAGGGCATTACAAGGGAATATAGAGAAACCATCGCCACTTCTTCTAAAATGGTCATAGAAAGTACGGTAGTCTATAAGATTTCGCGTTAAATAAAATCTATTTTGGTAGACTCTTTCCAAAACGGGTAGAAGGTAATTTCATTTAACAATTTTTATCAATATTGTCAAATATTATTAAAAATACCGAGCAGCAGAAAAATTAACAGGGCATTGCAGGGAATGGAGAGAAACCATTACTAACTCTTCTAAAATGAATCATAAAGGGACGGCAGTCTATTAGATTAAGCAAAATATAGCATATATTTTGGTAGACTTTTATCAAAGCGGAAAGAAGGAAATTGCTGCTAAGACTTATTTAGCAAAAAAATAGCATATATTTTGGTAGCCTTTTATCAAAACTGGCAGAAGGAAACTGCAGTTAATACTTTTTATGTAAATGTGTTGCCAAACTTTATCACACAATACCGAGCAATAAGTAAAATAAACACGTCATTTCAGGGAATGGAGAAAACCATCTACTCTACCATCTTACTCTTCTGAAATGTGTCATTGAAAGGGCAGTACTCAATTAGATTAAATATCAAAACACATTTATTTTGGTAGACTTCTATCAAAGCAGGTAGAAGGAAATTGCATTTAACAATTTTTATGAATATTGTCAAATATTATTAACAATACCGAGCAGCAGAAAAATTAACAGGGCATTGCAGGGATTGGAGAGAAACCATCACTAACTCTTCTAAAATGAGTCATAAAGGGACGGAAATCTATTAGATTAAGCAAAAAATAGCATATATTTTGGTAGACTTTTATCAAAGCGGGTAGAATGAAATTGCAGTTAAGACTTCTTATGTGTATGTATTAATGTATGTAATAAACAGGGGATTTCAGAGAATGGAGAGAAACCATCTACTCTACCATCTTACTCTTCTAAAATGTGTCATTGAAAGAGCAGTACTCAATTAGATTAAATATCAAAACACATTTATTTTGGTAGACTTCTATCAAAGCAGGTAGAAGGAAATTGCATTTAAAATTTTTAAGGTATATTGTTAAATATTATCAACCAATCACGACAAAGAAAATAAACAGGGCATTACAAGGGAATATAGAGAAACCATCGCCACTTCTTCTAAAATGGTCATAGAAAGTACGGTAGTCTATAAGATTTCGCGTTAAATAAAATCTATTTTGGTAGACTCTTTCCAAAACGGGTAGAAGGTAATTTCATTTAACAATTTTTATCAATATTGTCAAATATTATTAAAAATACCGAGCAGTAGAAAAATTAACAGGGCAATGCAGGGAATGGAGAGAAACCATCACTTACTCTTCTAAAATGAGTCATAAAGGGACGGCAGTCTTTTAGATTAAGTACAAAATAGCATATATTTTGGTAGACTTTTATCAAAGCGGGTAGAATGAAATTGCAGTTAAGACTTATTTATCAAAAAATAGCATATATTTTGGTAGCCTTTTATCAAAACTGGCAGAAAGAAACTGCAGTTACTATTTTTTATGTTCAGGTAATTAAGAAAACCATCTACTCTACCATCTTACTCTTCTAAAATGTGTCATTGAAAGAGCAGTACTCAATTAGATTAAATATCAAAACACATTTATTTTGGTAGACTTCTATCAAAGCAGGTAGAAGAAAATTGCATTTAAAATTTTTAAGGTATATTGTTAAATATTATCAACCAATCACAACAAAGAAAATAAACAGGGCATTACAAGGGAATATAGAGAAACCATCGCCACTTCTTCTAAAATGGTCATAGAAAGTACGGTAGTCTATAAGATTTCGCGTTAAATAAAATCTATTTTGGTAGACTCTTTCCAAAACGGGTAGAAGGTAATTTCATTTAACAATTTTTATCAATATTGTCAAATATTATTAAAAATACCGAGCAGCAGAAAAATTAACAGGGCATTGCAGGGAATGGAGAGAAACGATTACTAACTCTTCTAAAATGAATCATAAAGGGACGGCAGTCTATTAGATTAAGCAAAATATAGCATATATTTTGGTAGACTTTTATCAAAGCGGAAAGAAGGAAATTGCTGCTAAGACTTATTTAGCAAAAAAATAGCATATATTTTGGTAGCCTTTTATCAAAACTGGCAGAAGGAAACTGCAGTTAATACTTTTTATGTAAATGTGTTGCCAAACTTTATCACACAATACCGAGCAATAAGTAAAATAAACACGGCATTTCAGGGAATGGAGAAAACCATCTACTCTACCATCTTACTCTTCTAAAATGTGTCATTGAAAGGGCAGTACTCAATTAGATTAAATATCAAAACACATTTGTTTTGGTAGACTTCTATCAAAGCAGGTAGAAGGAAATTGCATTTATTAATTTTTATGAATATTGTCAAATATTATTAACAATACCGAGCAGCAGAAAAATTAACAGGGCATTGCAGGGATTGGAGAGAAACCATCACTAACTCTTCTAAAATGAGTCATAAAGGGACGGAAATCTATTAGATTAAGCAAAAAATAGCATATATTTTGGTAGACTTTTATCAAAGCGGGTAGAAGGAAATTGCAGTTAACACTTTTTATGTGTATGTATAAATGTATGTAATAAACAGGGGATTTCAGAGAATGGAGAGAAACCATCTACTCTACCATCTTACTCTTCTAAAATGTGTCATTGAAAGAGCAGTACTCAATTAGATTAAATATCAAAACACATTTATTTTGGTAGACTTCTATCAAAGCAGGTAGAAGGAAATTGCATTTAAAATTTTTAAGGTATATTGTTAAATATTATCAACCAATCACGACAAAGAAAATAAACAGGGCATTACAAGGGAATATAGAGAAACCATCGCCACTTCTTCTAAAATGGTCATAGAAAGTACGGTAGTCTATAAGATTTCGCGTTAAATAAAATCTATTTTGGTAGACTCTTTCCAAAACGGGTAGAAGGTAATTTCATTTAACAATTTTTATCAATATTGTCAAATATTATTAAAAATACCGAGCAGCAGAAAAATTAACAGGGCATTGCAGGGAATGGAGAGAAACCATTACTAACTCTTCTAAAATGAATCATAAAGGGACGGCAGTCTATTAGATTAAGCAAAATATAGCATATATTTTGGTAGACTTTTATCAAAGCGGAAAGAAGGAAATTGCTGCTAAGACTTATTTAGCAAAAAAATAGCATATATTTTGGTAGCCTTTTATCAAAACTGGCAGAAGGAAACTGCAGTTAATACTTTTTATGTAAATGTGTTGCCAAACTTTATCACACAATACCGAGCAATAAGTAAAATAAACACGTCATTTCAGGGAATGGAGAAAACCATCTACTCTACCATCTTACTCTTCTGAAATGTGTCATTGAAAGGGCAGTACTCAATTAGATTAAATATCAAAACACATTTATTTTGGTAGACTTCTATCAAAGCAGGTAGAAGTTAATTGCATTTAACAATTTTTATGAATATTGTCAAATATTATTAACAATACCGAGCAGCAGAAAAATTAACAGGGCATTGCAGGGATTGGAGAGAAACCATCACTAACTCTTCTAAAATGAGTCATAAAGGGACGGAAATCTATTAGATTAAGCAAAAAATAGCATATATTTTGGTAGACTTTTATCAAAGCGGGTAGAATGAAATTGCAGTTAAGACTTCTTATGTGTATGTATTAATGTATGTAATAAACAGGGGATTTCAGAGAATGGAGAGAAACCATCTACTCTACCATCTTACTCTTCTAAAATGTGTCATTGAAAGAGCAGTACTCAATTAGATTAAATATCAAAACACATTTATTTTGGTAGACTTCTATCAAAGCAGGTAGAAGGAAATTGCATTTAAAATTTTTAAGGTATATTGTTAAATATTATCAACCAATCACGACAAAGAAAATAAACAGGGCATTACAAGGGAATATAGAGAAACCATCGCCACTTCTTCTAAAATGGTCATAGAAAGTACGGTAGTCTATAAGATTTCGCGTTAAATAAAATCTATTTTGGTAGACTCTTTCCAAAACGGGTAGAAGGTAATTTCATTTAACAATTTTTATCAATATTGTCAAATATTATTAAAAATACCGAGCAGTAGAAAAATTAACAGGGCAATGCAGGGAATGGAGAGAAACCATCACTTACTCTTCTAAAATGAGTCATAAAGGGACGGCAGTCTATTAGATTAAGTAAAAATTAACATATATTTTGGTAGACTTTTATCAAAGCGGGTAGAAGGAAATTGCAGTTAAGACTTATTTAGCAAAAAATAGCATATATTTTGGTAGCCTTTTATCAAAACTGGCAGAAAGAAACTGCAGTTAATACTTTTTATGTGTATGTATTGGCAAACTTTATCGCACAATACCGAGCAACAAGTAAAATTTACACGGCATTTCAGAGAATGGAGAGAAACCATCTACTCTACCATCTTACTCTTTTAAAATGTGTCATTGAAAGGGCAGTACTCAATTAGATTAAATATCAAAACACATTTATTTTGGTAGACTTCTATCAAAGCAGGTAGAAGGAAATTGCATTTAACAATTTTTATGAATATTGTCAAATATTATTAACAATACCGAGCAGCAGAAAAATTAACAGGGCATTGCAGGGATTGGAGAGAAACCATCACTAACTCTTCTAAAATGAGTCATAAAGGGACGGCAGTCTATTAGATTAAGCGAAAAATAGCATATATTTTGGTAGACTTTTATCAAAGCGGGTAGAAGGAAATTGCAGTTAAGACTTATTTATCAAAAAAATAGCATATATTTTGGTAGCCTTTTATCAAAACTGGCAGAAAGAAACTGCAGTTAATACTTTTTATGTTCAGGTAATGGAGAAAACCATCTACTCTACCATCTTACTCTTCTAAAATGTGTCATTGAAAGAGCAGTACTCAATTAGATTAAATATCAAAACACATTTATTTTGGTAGACTTCTATCAAAGCAGGTAGAAGAAAATTGCATTTAAAATTTTTAAGGTATATTGTTAAATATTATCAACCAATCACAACAAAGAAAATAAACAGGGCATTACAAGGGAATATAGAGAAACCATCGCCACTTCTTCTAAAATGGTCATAGAAAGTACGGTAGTCTATAAGATTTCGCGTTAAATAAAATCTATTTTGGTAGACTCTTTCCAAAACGGGTAGAAGGTAATTTCATTTAACAATTTTTATCAATATTGTCAAATATTATTAAAAATACCGAGCAGCAGAAAAATTAACAGGGCAATGCAGGGAATGGAGAGAAACCATCACTTACTCTTCTAAAATGAGTCATAAAGGGACGGCAGTCTTTTAGATTAAGTACAAAATAGCATATATTTTGGTAGACTTTTGTCAAAGCGGGTAGAATGAAATTGCAGTTAAGACTTCTTATGTGTATGTATTAATGTATGTAATAAACAGGGCATTGCAAGGAATGGAGAGAAACCATCGCTAACTCTTCTAAAATGAGTCATAAAGGGACGGCAGTCTATTAGATTAAGTAAAAATTAACATATATTTTGGTAGACTTTTATCAAAGCGGGTAGAAGGAAATTGCAGTTAAGACTTATTTAGCAAAAAATAGCATATATTTTGGTAGCCTTTTATCAAAACTGGCAGAAAGAAACTGCAGTTAATACTTTTTATGTGTATGTATTGGCAAACTTTATCGCACAATACCGAGCAATAAGTAAAATTTACACGGCATTTCAGAGAATGGAGAGAAACCATCTACTCTACCATCTTACTCTTTTAAAATGTGTCATTGAAAGGGCAGTACTCAATTAGATTAAATATCAAAACACATTTATTTTGGTAGACTTCTATCAAAGCAGGTAGAAGGAAATTGCATTTAACAATTTTTATGAATATTGTCAAATATTATTAACAATACCGAGCAGCAGAAAAATTAACAGGGCATTGCAGGGATTGGAGAGAAACCATCACTAACTCTTCTAAAATGAGTCATAAAGGGACGGCAGTCTATTAGATTAAGCGAAAAATAGCATATATTTTGGTAGACTTTTATCAAAGCGGGTAGAAGGAAATTGCAGTTAAGACTTATTTATCAAAAAATAGCATATATTTTGGTAGCCTTTTATCAAAACTGGCAGAAAGAAACTGCAGTTAATATTTTTTATGTTCAGGTAATTAAGAAAACCATCTACTCTACCATCTTACTCTTCTAAAATGTGTCATTGAAAGAGCAGTACTCAATTAGATTAAATATCAAAACACATTTATTTTGGTAGACTTCTATCAAAGCAGGTAGAAGAAAATGGCATTTAAAATTTTTAAGGTATATTGTTAAATATTATCAACCAATCACAACAAAGAAAATAAACAGGGCATTACAAGGGAATATAGAGAAACCATCGCCACTTCTTCTAAAATGGTCATAGAAAGTACGGTAGTCTATAAGATTCCGCGTTAAATAAAATCTATTTTGGTAGACTCTTTCCAAAACGGGTAGAAGGTAATTTCATTTAACAATTTTTATCAATATTGTCAAATATTATTAAAAATACCGAGCAGCAGAAAAATTAACAGGGCATTGCAGGGAATGGAGAGAAACGATTACTAACTCTTCTAAAATGAATCATAAAGGGACGGCAGTCTATTAGATTAAGCAAAATATAGCATATATTTTGGTAGACTTTTATCAAAGCGGAAAGAAGGAAATTGCTGCTAAGACTTATTTAGCAAAAAAATAGCATATATTTTGGTAGCCTTTTATCAAAACTGGCAGAAGGAAACTGCAGTTAATACTTTTTATGTAAATGTGTTGCCAAACTTTATCACACAATACCGAGCAATAAGTAAAATAAACACGGCATTTCAGGGAATGGAGAAAACCATCTACTCTACCATCTTACTCTTCTAAAATGTGTCATTGAAAGGGCAGTACTCAATTAGATTAAATATCAAAACACATTTATTTTGGTAGACTTCTATCAAAGCAGGTAGAAGGAAATTGCATTTAACAATTTTTATGAATATTGTCAAATATTATTAACAATACCGAGCAGCAGAAAAATTAACAGGGCATTGCAGGGATTGGAGAGAAACCATCACTAACTCTTCTAAAATGAGTCATAAAGGGACGGAAGTCTATTAGATTAAGCAAAAAATAGCATATATTTTGGTAGACTTTTATCAAAGCGGGTAGAAGGAAATTGCAGTTAACACTTTTTATGTGTATGTATAAATGTATGTAATAAACAGGGGATTTCAGAGAATGGAGAGAAACCATCTACTCTACCATCTTACTCTTCTAAAATGTGTCATTGAAAGAGCAGTACTCAATTAGATTAAATATCAAAACACATTTATTTTGGTAGACTTCTATCAAAGCAGGTAGAAGGAAATTGCATTTAAAATTTTTAAGGTATATTGTTAAATATTATCAACCAATCACGACAAAGAAAATAAACAGGGCATTACAAGGGAATATAGAGAAACCATCGCCACTTCTTCTAAAATGGTCATAGAAAGTACGGTAGTCTATAAGATTTCGCGTTAAATAAAATCTATTTTGGTAGACTCTTTCCAAAACGGGTAGAAGGTAATTTCATTTAACAATTTTTATCAATATTGTCAAATATTATTAAAAATACCGAGCAGCAGAAAAATTAACAGGGCATTGCAGGGAATGGAGAGAAACTATTACTAACTCTTCTAAAATGAATCATAAAGGGACGGCAGTCTATTAGATTAAGCAAAATATAGCATATATTTTGGTAGACTTTTATCAAAGCGGAAAGAAGGAAATTGCTGCTAAGACTTATTTAGCAAAAAAATAGCATATATTTTGGTAGCCTTTTATCAAAACTGGCAGAAGGAAACTGCAGTGAATACTTTTTATGTAAATGTGTTGCCAAACTTTATCACACAATACCGAGCAATAAGTAAAATAAACACGTCATTTCAGGGAATGGAGAAAACCATCTACTCTACCATCTTACTCTTCTGAAATGTGTCATTGAAAGGGCAGTACTCAATTAGATTAAATATCAAAACACATTTATTTTGGTAGACTTCTATCAAAGCAGGTAGAAGGAAATTGCATTTAACAATTTTTATGAATATTGTCAAATATTATTAACAATACCGAGCAGCAGAAAAATTAACAGGGCATTGCAGGGATTGGAGAGAAACCATCACTAACTCTTCTAAAATGAGTCATAAAGGGACGGAAATCTATTAGCTTAAGCAAAAAATAGCATATATTTTGGTAGACTTTTATCAAAGCGGGTAGAATGAAATTGCAGTTAAGACTTCTTATGTGTATGTATTAATGTATGTAATAAACAGGGCATTGCAAGGAATGGAGAGAAACCATCGCTAACTCTTCTAAAATGAGTCATAAAGGGACGGCAGTCTATTAGATTAAGCATAAAATAACATATATTTTGGTAGACTTTTATCAAAGCGGGTAGAAGGAAATTGCAGTTAAGACTTATTTAGCAAAAAATAGCATATATTTTGGTAGCCTTTTATCAAAACTGGCAGAAAGAAACTGCAGTTAATACTTTTTATGTGTATGTATTGGCAAACTTTATCGCACAATACCGAGCAATAAGTAAAATTTACACGGCATTTCAGAGAATGGAGAGAAACCATCTACTCTACCATCTTACTCTTTTAAAATGTGTCATTGAAAGGGCAGTACTCAATTAGATTAAATATCAAAACACATTTATTTTGGTAGACTTCTATCAAAGCTGGTAGAAGGAAATTCATTTAACAATTTTTATGAATATTGTCAAATATTATTAACAATACCGAGCAGCAGAAAAATTAACAGGGCATTGCAGGGAATGGAGAGAAACCATCACTAACTCTTCTAAAATGAGTCATAAAGAGACGGCAGTCTATTAGATTAAGCGAAAAATAGCATATATTTTGGTAGACTTTTATCAAAGCGGGTAGAAGGAAATTGCAGTTAAGACTTATTTATCAAAAAAATAGCATATATTTTGGTAGCCTTTTATCAAAACTGGCAGAAAGAAACTGCAGTTAATACTTTTTATGTTCAGGTAATGGAGAAAACCATCTACTCTACCATCTTACCCTTCTAAAATGTGTCATTGAAAGAGCAGTACTCAATTAGATTAAATATCAAAACACATTTATTTTGGTAGACTTCTATCAAAGCAGGTAGAAGAAAATTGCATTTAAAATTTTTAAGGTATATTGTTAAATATTATCAACCAATCACAACAAAGAAAATAAACAGGGCATTACAAGGGAATATAGAGAAACCATCGCCACTTCTTCTAAAATGGTCATAGAAAGTACGGTAGTCTATAAGATTCCGCGTTAAATAAAATCTATTTTGGTAGACTCTTTCCAAAACGGGTAGAAGGTAATTTTATTTAACAATTTTTATCAATATTGTCAAATATTATTAAAAATACCGAGCAGCAGAAAAATTAACAGGGCATTGCAGGGAATGGAGAGAAACCATTACTAACTCTTCTAAAATGAATCAAAAAGGGACGGCAGTCTATTAGATTAAGCAAAAAATAACATATATTTTGGTAGACTTTTATCAAAGCGGGTAGAAGGAAATTGCAGTTAAGACTTATTTAGCAAAAAATAGCATATATTTTGGTAGCCTTTTATCAAAACTGGCAGAAAGAAACTGCAGTTAATACTTTTTATGTAAATGTGTTGCCAAACTTTATCACACAATACCGAGCAATAAGTAAAATAAACACGGCATTTCAGGGAATGGAGAAAACCATCTACTCTACCATCTTACTCTTCTAAAATGTGTCATTGAAAGGGCAGTACTCAATTAGATTAAATATCAAAACACATTTATTTTGGTAGACTTCTATCAAAGCAAGTAGAAGGAAATTCATTTAACAATTTTTATGAATATTGTCAAATATTATTAACAATACCGAGCAGCAGAAAAATTAACAGGGCATTGCAGGGAATGGAGAGAAACCATTACTAACTCTTCTAAAATGAATCATAAAGGGACGGCAGTCTATTAGATTAAGCAAAATATAGCATATATTTTGGTAGACTTTTATCAAAGCGGATAGAAGGAAATTGCTGCTAAGACTTATTTAGCAAAAAAATAGCATATATTTTGGTAGCCTTTTATCAAAACTGGCAGAAGGAAACTGCAGTTAATACTTTTTATGTAAATGTGTTGCCAAACTTTATCACACAATACCGAGCAATAAGTAAAATAAACACGGCATTTCAGGGAATGGAGAAAACCATTTACTCTACCATCTTACTCTTCTAAAATGTGTCATTGAAAGGGCAGTACTCAATTAGATTAAATATCAAAACACATTTATTTTGGTAGACTTCTATCAAAGCAGGTAGAAGGAAATTCCATTTAACAATTTTTATGAATATTGTCAAATATTATTAACAATCCCGAGCAGCAGAAAAATTAACAGGGCATTGCAGGGAATGGAGAGAAACCATTACTAACTCTTCTAAAATGAGTCATAAAGGGACGGCAGTCTATTAGATTAAGCAAAAAATAACATATATTTTGGTAGACTTTTATCAAAGCGGGTAGAAGGAAATTGCAGTTAAGACTTATTTAGCAAAAAATAGCATATATTTTGGTAGCCTTTTATCAAAACTGGCAGAAAGAAACTGCAGTTAATACTTTTTATGTGTATGTATTGGCAAACTTTATCGCACAATACCGAGCAATAAGTAAAATTTACACGGCATTTCAGAGAATGGAGAGAAACCATCTACTCTACCATCTTACTCTTCTAAAATGTGTCATTGAAAGGGCAGTACTCAATTAGATTAAATATCAAAACACATTTATTTTGGTAGACTTCTATCAAAGCAAGTAGAAGGAAATTCATTTAACAATTTTTATGAATATTGTCAAATATTATTAACAATACCGAGCAGCAGAAAAATTAACAGGGCATTGCAGGGAATGGAGAGAAACCATCACTAACTCTTCTAAAATGAATCATAAAGGGACGGCAGTCTATTAGATTAAGCGAAAAATAGCATATATTTTGGTAGACTTTTATCAAAGCGGATAGAAGGAAATTGCTGCTAAGACTTATTTAGCAAAAAAATAGCATATATTTTGGTAGCCTTTTATCAAAACTGGCAGAAAGAAACTGCAGTTAATACTTTTTATGTAAATGTGTTGCCAAACTTTATCACACAATACCGAGCAATAAGTAAAATAAACACGGCATTTCAGGGAATGGAGAAAACCATCTACTCTACCATCTTACTCTTCTAAAATGTGTCATTGAAAGGGCAGTACTCAATTAGATTAAATATCAAAACACATTTATTTTGGTAGACTTCTATCAAAGCAAGTAGAAGGAAATTCATTTAACAATTTTTATGAATATTGTCAAATATTATTAACAATACCGAGCAGCAGAAAAATTAACAGGGCATTGCAGGGAATGGAGAGAAACCATCACTAACTCTTCTAAAATGAATCATAAAGGGACGGCAGTCTATTAGATTAAGCGAAAAATAGCATATATTTTGGTAGACTTTTATCAAAGCGGATAGAAGGAAATTGCTGCTAAGACTTATTTAGCAAAAAAATAGCATATATTTTGGTAGCCTTTTATCAAAACTGGCAGAAAGAAACTGCAGTTAATACTTTTTATGTAAATGTGTCGCCAAACTTTATCACACAATACCGAGCAATAAGTAAAATAAACACGGCATTTCAGGGAATGGAGAAAACCATCTACTCTACCATCTTACTCTTCTAAAATGTGTCATTGAAAGGGCAGTACTCAATTAGATTAAATATCAAAACACATTTATTTTGGTAGACTTCTATCAAAGCAGGTAGAAGGAAATTGCATTTAACAATTTTTATGAATATTGTCAAATATTATTAACAATACCGAGCAGCAGAAAAATTAACAGGGCATTGCAGGGATTGGAGAGAAACCATCACTAACTCTTCTAAAAGGACGGAAATCTATTAGATTAAGCAAAAAATAGCATATATTTTGGTAGACTTTTATCAAAGCGGATAGAAGGAAATTGCTGCTAAGACTTATTTAGCAAAAAAATAGCATATATTTTGGTAGCCTTTTATCAAAACTGGCAGAAGGAAACTGCAGTTAATACTTTTTATGTAAATGTGTTGCCAAACTTTATCACACAATACCGAGCAATAAGTAAAATAAACACGGCATTTCAGGGAATGGAGAAAACCATCTACTCTACCATCTTACTCTTCTAAAATGTGTCATTGAAAGGGCAGTACTCAATTAGATTAAATATCAAAACACATTTATTTTGGTAGACTTCTATCAAAGCAGGTAGAAGGAAATTGCATTTAACAATTTTTATGAATATTGTCAAATATTATTAACAATACCGAGCAGCAGAAAAATTAACAGGGCATTGCAGGGATTGGAGAGAAACCATTACTAACTCTTCTAAAATGAATCATAAAGGGACGGCAGTCTATTAGATTAAGCAAAATATAGCATATATTTTGGTAGACTTTTATCAAAGCGGATAGAAGGAAATTGCTGCTAAGACTTATTTAGCAAAAAAATAGCATATATTTTGGTAGCCTTTTATCAAAACTGGCAGAAGGAAACTGCAGTTAATACTTTTTATGTAAATGTGTTGCCAAACTTTATCACACAATACCGAGCAATAAGTAAAATAAACACGGCATTTCAGGGAATGGAGAAAACCATCTACTCTACCATCTTACTCTTCTAAAATGTGTCATTGAAAGGGCAGTACTCAATTAGATTAAATATCAAAACACATTTATTTTGGTAGACTTCTATCAAAGCAAGTAGAAGGAAATTCATTTAACAATTTTTATGAATATTGTCAAATATTATTAACAATACCGAGCAGCAGAAAAATTAACAGGGCATTGCAGGGAATGGAGAGAAACCATCACTAACTCTTCTAAAATGAATCATAAAGGGACGGCAGTCTATTAGATTAAGCGAAAAATAGCATATATTTTGGTAGACTTTTATCAAAGCGGATAGAAGGAAATTGCTGCTAAGACTTATTTAGCAAAAAAATAGCATATATTTTGGTAGCCTTTTATCAAAACTGGCAGAAAGAAACTGCAGTTAATACTTTTTATGTGTATGTATTGGCAAACTTTATCGCACAATACCGAGCAATAAGTAAAATTTACACGGCATTTCAGAGAATGGAGAAAACCATCTACTCTACCATCTTACTCTTCTAAAATGTGTCATTGAAAGGGCAGTACTCAATTAGATTAAATATCAAAACACATTTATTTTGGTAGACTTCTATCAAAGCAAGTAGAAGGAAATTCATTTAACAATTTTTATGAATATTGTCAAATATTATTAACAATACCGAGCAGCAGAAAAATTAACAGGGCATTGCAGGGAATGGAGAGAAACCATCACTAACTCTTCTAAAATGAATCATAAAGGGACGGCAGTCTATTAGATTAAGCGAAAAATAGCATATATTTTGGTAGACTTTTATCAAAGCGGATAGAAGGAAATTGCTGCTAAGACTTATTTAGCAAAAAAATAGCATATATTTTGGTAGCCTTTTATCAAAACTGGCAGAAAGAAACTGCAGTTAATACTTTTTATGTAAATGTGTTGCCAAACTTTATCACACAATACCGAGCAATAAGTAAAATAAACACGGCATTTCAGGGAATGGAGAAAACCATCTACTCTACCATCTTACTCTTCTAAAATGTGTCATTGAAAGGGCAGTACTCAATTAGATTAAATATCAAAACACATTTATTTTGGTAGACTTCTATCAAAGCAAGTAGAAGGAAATTCATTTAACAATTTTTATGAATATTGTCAAATATTATTAACAATACCGAGCAGCAGAAAAATTAACAGGGCATTGCAGGGAATGGAGAGAAACCATCACTAACTCTTCTAAAATGAATCATAAAGGGACGGCAGTCTATTAGATTAAGCGAAAAATAGCATATATTTTGGTAGACTTTTATCAAAGCGGATAGAAGGAAATTGCTGCTAAGACTTATTTAGCAAAAAAATAGCATATATTTTGGTAGCCTTTTATCAAAACTGGCAGAAAGAAACTGCAGTTAATACTTTTTATGTAAATGTGTTGCCAAACTTTATCACACAATACCGAGCAATAAGTAAAATAAACACGGCATTTCAGGGAATGGAGAAAACCATCTACTCTACCATCTTACTCTTCTAAAATGTGTCATTGAAAGGGCAGTACTCAATTAGATTAAATATCAAAACACATTTATTTTGGTAGACTTCTATCAAAGCAGGTAGAAGGAAATTGCATTTAACAATTTTTATGAATATTGTCAAATATTATTAACAATACCGAGCAGCAGAAAAATTAACAGGGCATTGCAGGGATTGGAGAGAAACCATCACTAACTCTTCTAAAAGGACGGAAATCTATTAGATTAAGCAAAAAATAGCATATATTTTGGTAGACTTTTATCAAAGCGGGTAGAAGGAAATTCCATTTAACAATTTTTATGAATATTGTCAAATATTATTAAAAATACCGAGCAGCAGAAAAATTAACAGGGCATTACAGGGAATAGAGAGAAACCATCACTAGCTCTTCTAAAATGAGTCATAAAAGGACGGCAGCCTATTAGATTAAGCAAAAATTAGCATATATTTTGGTAGACTTTTATCAAAGCGGATAGAAGGAAATTGCAGTTAACACTTTTTATGTGTATGTATAAATGTATGTAATAAACAGGGGATTTCAGAGAATGGAGAGAAACCATCGGTAACTCTTTTCAAATGAGACAAAAATGGACGGCAGTCTTTTAGATGTTGCAAAGAAATAGCATATATTTTGGTAGACTTTTATCAAAGCGGGTAGAATGAAATTGCAGTTAAGACTTCTTATGTGTATGTATTAATGTATGTAATAAACAGGGCATTGCAAGGAATGGAGAGAAACCATCGCTAACTCTTCTAAAATGAGTCATAAAGGGACGGCAGTCTATTAGATTAGGCAAAAAATAACATATATTTTGGTAGACTTTTATCAAAGCGGGTAGAAGGAAATTGCAGTTAAGACTTATTTAGCAAAAAATAGCATATATTTTGGTAGCCTTTTATCAAAACTGGCAGAAAGAAACTGCAGTTAATACTTTTTATGTGTATGTATTGGCAAACTTTATCGCACAATACCGAGCAATAAGTAAAATTTACACGGCATTTCAGAGAATGGAGAAAAACCATCTACTCTACCATCTTACTCTTTTAAAATGTGTCATTGAAAGGGCAGTACTCAATTAGATTAAATATCAAAACACATTTATTTTGGTAGACTTCTATCAAAGCAGGTAGAAGGAAATTCATTTAACAATTTTTATGAATATTGTCAAATATTATTAACAATACCGAGCAGCAGAAAAATTAACAGGGCATTGCAGGGAATGGAGAGAAACCATCACTAACTCTTCTAAAATTAGTCATAAAGAGACGGCAGTCTATTAGATAAAGCAAAATATAGCATATATTTTGGTAGACTTTTATCAAAGCGGGTAGAAGGAAATTGCAGTTAAGACTTATTTAGCAAAAAATAGCATATATTTTGGTAGCCTTTTATCAAAACTGGCAGAAAGAAACTGCAGTTAATACTTTTTATGTGTATGTATTGGCAAACTTTATCGCACAATACCGAGCAATAAGTAAAATTTACACGGCATTTCAGAGAATGGAGAGAAACCATCTACTCTACCATCTTACTCTTTTAAAATGTGTCATTGAAAGGGCAGTACTCAATTAGATTAAATATCAAAACACATTTATTTTGGTAGACTTCTATCAAAGCAAGTAGAAGGAAATTAATTTTACAATTTTTATGAATATTGTCAAATATTATTAACAATACCGAGCAGCAGAAAAATTAACAGGGCAATGCAGGGAATGGAGAGAAACCATTACTAACTCTTCTAAAATGAATCATAAAGGGACGGCAGTCTATTAGATTAAGCAAAATATAGCATATATTTTGGTAGACTTTTATCAAAGCGGGCAGAAGGAAATTGCAGTTAAGACTTATTTATCAAAAAAAAAGCATATATTTTGGTAGCCTTTTATCAAAACTGGCAGAAGGAAACTGCAGTTAATACTTTTTATGTAAATGTGTTGCCAAACTTTATCACACAATACCGAGCAATAAGTAAAATAAACACGGCATTTCAGGGAATGGAGAAAACCATCTACTCTACCATCTTACTCTTCTAAAATGTGTCATTGAAAGGGCAGTACTCAATTAGATTAAATATCAAAACACATTTATTTTGGTAGACTTCTATCAAAGCAGGTAGAAGGAAATTGCATTTAACAATTTTTATGAATATTGTCAAATATTATTAACAATACCGAGCAGCAGAAAAATTAAAAGGGCAATGCAGGGAATGGAGAGAAACCATCACTTACTCTTCTAAAATGAGTCATAAAGGGACGGAAGTCTATTAGATTAAGCAAAAAATAGCATATATTTTGGTAGACTTTTATCAAAGCGGGTAGAAGGAAATTCCATTTAACAATTTTTATGAATATTGTCAAATATTATTAAAAATACCGAGCAGCAGAAAAATTAACAGGGCATTACAGGGAATAGAGAGAAACCATCACTAGCTCTTCTAAAATGAGTCATAAAAGGACGGCAGTCTATTAGATTAAGCAAAAAATAGCATGTATTTTGGTAGACTTTTATCAAAGCGGGCAGAAGGAAATTGCAGTTAAGACTTATTTATCAAAAAAAAAGCATATATTTTGGTAGCCTTTTATCAAAACTGGCAGAAAGAAACTGCAGTTAATACTTTTTATGTTCAGGTAATGGAGAAAACCATCTACTCTACCATCTTACTCTTCTAAAATGTGTCATTGAAAGAGCAGTACTCAATTAGATTAAATATCAAAACACATTTATTTTGGTAGACTTCTATCAAAGCAGGTAGAAGAAAATTGCATTTAAAATTTTTAAGGTATATTGTTCAATATTATCAACCAATCACAACAAAGAAAATAAACAGGGCATTACAAGGGAATATAGAGAAACCATCGCCACTTCTTCTAAAATGGTCATAGAAAGTACGGTAGTCTATAAGATTTCGCATTAAATAAAATCTATTTTGGTAGACTCTTTCCAAAACGGGTAGAAGGTAATTTCATTTAACAATTTTTATCAAAATTGTCAAATATTATTAAAAATACCGAGCAGCAGAAAAATTAACAGGGCATTGCAGGGAATGGAGAGAAACCATTACTAACTCTTCTAAAATGAATCATAAAGGGACGGCAGTCTATTAGATTAAGCAAAATATAGCATATATTTTGGTAGACTTTTATCAAAGCGGATAGAAGGAAATTGCTGCTAAGACTTATTTAGCAAAAAAATAGCATATATTTTGGTAGCCTTTTATCAAAACTGGCAGAAGGAAACTGCAGTTAATACTTTTTATGTAAATGTGTTGCCAAACTTTGTCACACAATACCGAGCAATAAGTAAAATAAACACGGCATTTCAGGGAATGGAGAAAACCATCTACTCTACCATCTTACTCTTCTAAAATGTGTCATTGAAAGGGCAGTACCCAATTAGATTAAATATCAAAACACATTTATTTTGGTAGACTTCTATCAAAGCAGGTAGAAGAAAATTGCATTTAAAATTTTTAAGGTATATTGTCAAATATTATCAACCAATCACAACAAAGAAAATAAACAGGGCATTACAGGGAATATAGAGAAACCATCGCCACTTCTTCTAAAATGGTCATAGAAAGTACGGTAGTCTATAAGATTTCGCATTAAATATAATCTATTTTGGTAGACTCTTTTCAAAACGGGTAGAAGGTAATTCCATTTAACAATTTTTATGAATATTGTCAAATATTATTAACAATACCGAGCAGCAGAAAAATTAACAGGGCATTGCAGGGATTGGAGAGAAACCATCACTAACTCTTCTAAAATGAGTCATAAAGGGACGGAAATCTATTAGATTAAGCAAAAAATAGCATATATTTTGGTAGATTTTATCAAAGCGGGTAGAAGGAAATTCCATTTAACAATTTTTATGAATATTGTCAAATATTATTAAAAATACCGAGCAGCAGAAAAATTAACAGGGCATTACAGGGAATAGAGAGAAACCATCACTAGCTCTTCTAAAAGAGTCATAAAAGGACGGCAGTCTATTAGATTAAGCAAAAAATAGCATATATTTTGGTAGACTTTTATCAAAGCGGATAGAAGGAAATTGCAGTTAACACTTTTATGTGTATGTATAAATGTATGTAATAAACAGGGGATTTCAGAGAATGGAGAGAAAGCATCGGTAACTCTTTTCAAATGAGACAAAAATGGACGGCAGTCTTTTAGATGTTGCAAAAAAATAGCATATATTTTGGTAGACTTTTATCAAAGCAGATAGGCGGAAATTGCAGTTAAGACTTATTTAGCAAAAAAATAGCATATATTTTGGTAGCCTTTTATCAAAACTGGCAAAAAGAAACTGCAGTTAATACTTTTTATGTTCAGGTAATGGAGAAAACCATCTACTCTACCATCTTACTCTTCTAAAATGTGTCATTGAAAGGGCAGTACTCAATTAGATTAAATATCAAAACACATTTATTTTGGTAGACTTCTATCAAAGCAGGTAGAAGGAAATTGCATTTAACAATTTTTATGAATATTGTCAAATATTATTAACAATACCGAGCAGCAGAAAAATTAACAGGGCATTGCAGGGATTGGAGAGAAACCATCACTAACTCTTCTAAAAGGACGGAAATCTATTAGATTAAGCAAAAAATAGCATATATTTTGGTAGACTTTTATCAAAGCGGGTAGAAGGAAATTCCATTTAACAATTTTTATGAATATTGTCAAATATTATTAAAAATACCGAGCAGCAGAAAAATTAACAGGGCATTACAGGGAATAGAGAGAAACCATCACTAGCTCTTCTAAAATGAGTCATAAAAGGACGGCAGTCTATTAGATTAAGCAAAAGTTAGCATATATTTTGGTAGACTTTTATCAAAGCGGATAGAAGGAAATTGCAGTTAACACTTTTTATGTGTATGTATAAATGTATGTAATAAACAGGGGATTTCAGAGAATGGAGAGAAACCATCGGTAACTCTTTTCAAATGAGACAAAAATGGACGGCAGTCTTTTAGATGTTGCAAAGAAATAGCATATATTTTGGTAGACTTTTATCAAAGCGGGTAGAATGAAATTGCAGTTAAGACTTCTTATGTGTATGTATTAATGTATGTAATAAACAGGGCATTGCAAGGAATGGAGAGAAACCATCGCTAACTCTTCTAAAATGAGTCATAAAGGGACGGCAGTCTATTAGATTAGGCAAAAAATAACATATATTTTGGTAGACTTTTATCAAAGCGGGTAGAAGGAAATTGCAGTTAAGACTTATTTAGCAAAAAATAGCATATATTTTGGTAGCCTTTTATCAAAACTGCCAGAAAGAAACTGCAGTTAATACTTTTTATGTGTATGTATTGGCAAACTTTATCGCACAATACCGAGCAATAAGTAAAATTTACACGGCATTTGAGAGAATGGAGAGAAACCATCTACTCTACCATCTTACTCTTTTAAAATGTGTCATTGAAAGGGCAGTACTCAATTAGATTAAATATCAAAACACATTTATTTTGGTAGACTTCTATCAAAGCAGGTAGAAGGAAATTCATTTAACAATTTTTATGAATATTGTCAAATATTATTAACAATACCGAGCAGCAGAAAAATTAACAGGGCATTGCAGGGAATGGAGAGAAACCATCACTAACTCTTCTAAAATTAGTCATAAAGAGACGGCAGTCTATTAGATTAAGCGAAAAATAGCATATATTTTGGTAGACTTTTATCAAAGCGGGTAGAAGGAAATTGCAGTTAAGACTTATTTAGCAAAAAATAGCATATATTTTGGTAGCCTTTTATCAAAACTGGCAGAAAGAAACTGCAGTTAATACTTTTTATGTGTATGTATTGGCAAACTTTATCGCACAATACCGAGCAATAAGTAAAATTTACACGGCATTTCAGAGAATGGAGAGAAACCATCTACTCTACCATCTTACTCTTTTAAAATGTGTCATTGAAAGGGCAGTACTCAATTAGATTAAATATCAAAACACATTTATTTTGGTAGACTTCTATCAAAGCAAGTAGAAGGAAATTCATTTAACAATTTTTATGAATATTGTCAAATATTATTAACAATACCGAGCAGCAGAAAAATTAACAGGGCATTGCAGGGAATGGAGAGAAACCATTACTAACTCTTCTAAAATGAATCATAAAGGGACGGCAGTCTATTAAATTAAGCAAAATATAGCATATATTTTGGTAGACTTTTATCAAAGCGGATAGAAGGAAATTACTGCTAAGACTTATTTAGCAAAAAAATAGCATATATTTTGGTAGCCTTTTATCAAAACTGGCAGAAGGAAACTGCAGTTAATACTTTTTATGTTCAGGTAATGGAGAAAACCATCTACTCTACCATCTTACTCTTCTAAAATGTGTCATTGAAAGGGCAGTACTCAATTAGATTAAATATCAAAACACATTTATTTTGGTAGACTTCTATCAAAGCAGGTAGAAGAAAATTGCATTTAAAATTTTTAAGGTATATTGTCAAATATTATCAACCAATCACAACAAAGAAAATAAACAGGACATAAACAGGAGTATATAGCTAAAAAGAGGAAAAATCGGCCTCCGATTCGTTTGCCTTCCGCACCAGGTAGCACCAATCTTTCCCTACCTTCAGGCACGTCAGTACCCACTGGCGGGTCAACAAACTAATTTCGTCCCTTGTTCTGGCCTATCAGAATGTTAGAGGACTAAAATCTAAACTTTCTAAACTCTATGTAGATAGCCTATCCTTTGACTTTCATATTTTGGCCTTTACTGAAACGTGGCTAAAGCCAGACATATCAGATGCATCCGTTTTTCCCACAATATTTTCTACATATAGATACGATCGAACATTCAGAAATGGAGGCGGAGTTTTAATTGCTGTCAACTCAGCCCTTCCCTCTGAATTAGTGACCTTCACAGCAACTCTTGACATTGAATTTGTTAGTGTCAAAATTTCTCTACAATCGTATTCTGCCTTTGTAACTTGCTCATATATTCCACCAAAATCTGAAATGGCGGTATACACCAGCCATTTAGAAGCAATTTGCTCTGTATCCTCCCATCTTTCCGATGCAGATTTACTAATCGTTCTTGGGGATTTTAATTTGCCTGACATTTCTTGGTATCCATCAGATGAGTCTTCCATGCTGGTGCCTTCCTCCTCACACTGCTTTATTGATGGTCTTCTTGAGTTATCCTTAACCCAAGTTAACACTGTGCATAATAGAAATGGTAGATTACTAGATCTTATATTTATGTTAGATTCTTCCGACTGCTCTATTTCGAGAATCGATCCTTTAGTTGTCCCCGAAGACAATTTCCATCCAACTTTGGACTTAACCATAAACCTTCCTTTTCGATTGCCGATTACCAACTCGACATCTCGCCCTCGTTGCTTTCGTAAAACTAACTTTTTGAAGCTCAATGAGCTTATTCTTGCTACAGATTGGTCTTATCTGTATTCTTGCAACGATTTAGACGCTGCTATTTCATTTTTCTATAATACTATGTTTTTACTTTTTGATGCTTGTGTCCCACGTGTCACCCATGTGTCAACTGACAAGCCGCCATGGTTTTCACGTGAGTTATCTAATTTAAAGAATGTAAAATCTAGATATTATAAAAAATATAAAAAATCCGGTCAACTGTCCGATTTTTCTCTTTATGTAGTCGCTCGATCAAATTTTTCAGTGCTTAATACACAATGTTATAAGGATTACTTATGGCGCTGTAAACTTCAGTTTTCCCGTGATCCTAAGCGATTTTATAACTTTGTCAACGCCAAACGCAAGGCATCAGTGCATCCTTCTTACCTATGTTTTGAAAATAAAAAAGCTAACGATGATCAGGCCATTGCCGATATGTTTTCTGATTTTTTCAATACAACTTATTCCTCCAAGGAATATCACGCTAAATCTTCGTATCCTTATCAGTTGAATAGGTCTAATTGTATATTTAATCCTGTGATCGATGAAAGTTCGCTCCTAAGCGTGCTTACTTCAGTAAAACCTGTGCACTCACCAGGACCAGATGGGATACCTGGTTGTGTACTCAGGTTTTGCGCTGACACTTTATGTAACCAAATTCATAAGTTATTTACTTTGTCCGTTAAAACTTCTACTTTCCCATCTATTTGGAAGGAATCTTTTATTATTCCTCTCCATAAAAAGGGTAACAAGTCCATAGCATCAAATTATAGGGGTATTTCTAAATTGTCCGCTATACCGAAGGCCTTTGAGAAAATTATAACTTCTCAATTACAACATTTCTGTAGTTCTGTACTTTCATCTACCCAACATGGGTTCATGAAACGCAGATCTACTACCACTAACCTGTTAGAGTTTACTTCTTTATCAATAGAAGGATTCAGGAATAAATCGCAAACTGATGTCATTTATACCGACTTCAGTAAGGCCTTTGATTCTGTTAATCATACACTGCTTTTGTACAAGCTGAACGAAATTGGTCTTCCACGCCTTCTGCTCAACTGGATTCTGCAATATTTGACTGACCGTACACAAAAGGTCCTATTTAAATCCTCACTGTCTAAGACCATCAAAGTAACTTCTGGAGTGCCACAGGGTAGCCATCTTGGACCATTGCTTTTTACTCTCTTTATTAATGATCTTCCTTCCGTCGTAATTCACTCTCGTGTGCTTATGTACGCTGATGATGTTAAACTTTTCCTTAGTTTCAAAGATTCAGGTTCCCCGCGTCTGCTTCAAGCCGATCTTAACAACCTCCAGACTTGGTGTGAAATTAACTTATTAAACTTAAATATTTCGAAGTGTAATGTCATGTCGTTTTATAGATCTTCCTTTCACCTAGAAACTTATTACCTTAATAATACTCCACTTGAACGTTTAAATGAGATGATTGATTTGGGTGTACTCATGGACCATAAATTAAGTTTCACTCGTCATATTTCTACCCTAGTCAGCAAAGCCATTAGTGTTCTTGGTTTCGTCAAGCGATGGTCGAAGGAATTCGACGATCCTTACACAACCAAAACCCTTTTTATTTCACTGGTCCGTCCTATTCTGGAGTACGGATCATGCGTTTGGTCACCTCAATATGAATCACACCAAATTAGAATTGAATCCGTTCAAAAGCAATTTTTGATTTTTGCTCTTCGTGGTTTAAACTGGGATTGCAATGTTAACTTGCCATCGTATTCTAGTAGACTTCTTCTAATCAATCTTCCTTCTTTAATTAATCGTAGAGTAATGCTTGGTACTTTGTTTATCTACAAGCTTCTTAATGGGCAAATAGACTCTCCTAATTTATTAAAACAGGTCAATCTATCTGTACCTTGTAGACTAACTAGAAATTATGTCCCATTAACTTTGACAAGTTGCATTTCAAACTATACTTTACATGAACCTTTCCGTGTCCTTTGTTCCGATTATAATCGCCTTTATCACTTAATCGGATCAGAGTCCTCTATTCCTACTTTAAAAACTTCTATCCTTAGCTATCTAGCTCGTAGTTAGTTTTAATTTTAGTTTTAACTTTAGGTATGTTCTAATTGTCGTCTGTTGTCCACGCGACTTCGTTTTTGCATGCTGTCTGCTAGGGTTCGCGCGTAACAGGCATTGACCTGGTGTCGCATGGGCCACTTGAACGTACTGCGCATAGTACGCGTCAACGTCCAGAGATATTACAGGGAATATAGAGAAACCATCGCCACTTCTTCTAAAATGGTCATAGAAAGTACGGTAGTCTATAAGATTTCGCATTAAATATAATCTATTTTGGTAGACTCTTTTCAAAACGGGTAGAAGGTAATTCCATTTAACAATTTTTATGAATATTGTCAAATATTATTAACAATACCGAGCAGCAGAAAAATTAACAGGGCATTGCAGGGATTGGAGAGAAACCATCACTAACTCTTCTAAAATGAGTCATAAAGGGACGGAAATCTGTTAGATTAAGCAAAAAATAGCATATATTTTGGTAGACTTTTATCAAAGCAGGTAGAAGGAAATTCCATTTAACAATTTTTATGAATATTGTCAAATATTATTAAAAATACCGAGCAGCAGAAAAATTAACAGGGCATTACAGGGAATAGAGAGAAACCATCACTAGCTCTTCTAAAATGAGTCATAAAAGGACGGCAGTCTATTAGATTAAGCAAAAAATAGCATATATTTTGGTAGACTTTTATCAAAGCGGATAGAAGGAAATTGCAGTTAACACTTTTTATGTGTATGTATAAATGTATGTAATAAACAGGGGATTTCAGAGAATGGAGAGAAACCATCGGTAACTCTTTTCAAATGAGACAAAAATGGACGGCAGTCTTTTAGATGTTGCAAAAAAATAGCATATATTTTGGTAGACTTTTATCAAAGCGGATAGGAGGAAATTGCAGTTAAGACTTATTTAGCAAAAAAATAGCATATATTTTGGTAGCCTTTTATCAAAACTGGCAAAAAGAAACTGCAGTTAATACTTTTTATGTTCAGGTAATGGAGAAAACCATCTACTCTACCATCTTACTCTTCTAAAATGTGTCATTGAAAGAGCAGTACTCAATTAGATTAAATATCAAAACACATTTATTTTGGTAGACTTCTATCAAAGCAGGTAGAAGGAAATTGCATTTAACAATTTTTATGAATATTGTCAAATATTATTAACAATACCGAGCAGCAGAAAAATTAACAGGGCAATGCAGGGAATGGAGAGAAACCATCACTTACTCTTCTAAAATGAGTCATAAAGGGACGGCAGTCTTTTAGATTAAATACAAAATAGCATATATTTTGGTAGACTTTTATCAAAGCGGGTAGAATGAAATTGCAGTTAAGACTTCTTATGTGTATGTATTAATGTATGTAATAAACAGGGCATTGCAAGGAATGGAGAGAAACCATCGCTAACTCTTCTAAAATGAGTCATAAAGGGACGGCAGTCTATTAGATTAAGCAAAAAATAACATATATTTTGGTAGACTTTTATCAAAGCGGGTAGAAGGAAATTGCAGTTAAGTCTTATTTAGCAAAAAATAGCATATATTTTGGTAGCCTTTTATCAAAACTGGCAGAAAGAAACTGCAGTTAATACTTTTTATACACTTGCAAAGTGTATATTAATTTTGGTCAGAAGTTTGCAACGCATAGAAGGAAGCATCTCCGACTATATAAAGTAGATATATTCTTGATCAGCAAGATGAGCTGAGTTGATATAGCCTTGTCCGTCTGTCCGTCCGTCCGTCCGTCCGTCTGTCCGTCTGTCCGTCTGTCTGGATCAACGCAATCTCCTCCGAGACCCTTAAAGCTACAGAGCTGAAATTTTGCACCTAGGCTTCTTTTTGCTGCAGGCATTGTATATCTCGGAATCATCCCGATCGGATGACTATATCATATAGCTGCCATAGGAACGATCGGTCAGGAATAAGGTTTAACATCAATAACTCAGTTGTTTCTTAATCGAATGTCACTAAATTTGGTGTTTGTGAGTTTTATATAATCCTCAACATATATACCAAGTTTCATCAGAATCGGTCGACTATATCATATAGCTCCCATAGGAACGATCGGCCAAGAATAGGGTTTAACATCAATAACTCTGTTGTTTTTCAATCGAATGTCACTAAATTTGGTATTTATGAGTTTTATATAATCCTCAACATATATACCAAATTTCATCAGAATCGGTCGACTATATCATACAGCTCCCATAGGAACGATCAGTCAAAAATTTAGTTTTTGAGCAATAAATTCGATGTTTTTGAAGCAATCGTCACGAAATTTGTTATTTGACAATTTTATATAAAAAGAAATATATCTTTTAAGTTTTATCAGAATCGGTCGACTATATGCTATAGCTGGCATAGGAACAATCGGGGAAAAAAAAATTTGTTTTTCTTTTTATGACACGGACATCAAATTTATATTTGATGGGTTTTATATACTTCCTTAGGATTCCGGCAAATTATATATAAATCAAAAAGATAGTTTGCAAGGGTATACGAACTTCGGCACGGCCGAAGTTAGCCCATCCTTCTAGTTATGTGTATGTATTGGCAAACTTTATCGCACAATACCGAGCAATAAGTAAAATTTACACGGCATTTCAGAGAATGGAGAGAAACCATCTACTCTACCATCTTACTCTTCTAAAATGTGTCATTGAAAGGGCAGTACTCAATTAGATTAAATATCAAAACACATTTATTTTGGTAGACTTCTATCAAAGCAGGTAGAAGAAAATTGCATTTAAAATTTTTAAGGTATATTGTCAAATATTATCAACCAATCACAACACAGAAAATAAAAAGGGCATTACAGGGAATATAGAGAAACCATCGCCACTTCTTCTAAAATGGTCATAGAAAGTACGGTAGTCTATAAGATTTCGCATTAAATATAATCTATTTTGGTAGACTCTTTTCAAAACGGGTAGAAGGTAATTCCATTTAACAATTTTTATGAATATTGTCAAATATTATTAACAATACCGAGCAGCAGAAAAATTAACAGGGCATTGCAGGGATTGGAGAGAAACCATCACTAACTCTTCTAAAATGAGTCATAAAGGGACGGAAGTCTATTAGATTAAGCAAAAAATAGCATATATTTTGGTAGACTTTTATCAAAGCGGGTAGAAGGAAATTCCATTTAACAATTTTTATGAATATTGTCAAATATTATTAAAAATACCGAGCAGCAGAAAAATTAACAGGGCATTACAGGGAATAGAGAGAAACCATCACTAGCTCTTCTAAAATGAGTCACAAAAGAACGGCAGTCTATTAGATTAAGCAAAAAATAGCATATATTTTGGTAGACTTTTATTAAAGCGGATAGAAGGAAATTGGAAAATGGAGAGAAACCATCGGTAACTCTTTTCAAATGAGACAAAAATGAACGGCAGTCTTTTAGATGTTGCAAAAAAATAGCATATATTTTGGTAGACTTTTATCAAAGCGGATAGGAGGAAATTGCAGTTAAGACTTATTTAGCAAAAAAATAGCATATATTTTGGTAGCCTTTTATCAAAACTGGCAGAAAGAAACTGCAGTTAATACTTTTTATGTGTATGTATTGGAAAACTTTATCGCACAATACCATCTGTTCACGCCAAAAAGGGTGACCAGCAGGGACCGGAGTTGGTTTTTTCCGAAAAGGAAGGAACGGGCACACTGGGCCAATGATAGGCAAGTTTGTGGAAAACTCCATCTTGACAAGACGTTTTTTCCACCTCCGGATATTATTTCAACCCGAAAATCGGAAATATTGTTGGCCACTTTCATACGGACAGTTTTTATTCCAATCGCTTACCCCCTGACATACGTGTGTGACCCGAACTTAAGATAATAAAGCTTGGCCGTCTACTTCAAACGAAAAGTCGCGCGTTGTTAATTTCCATTGGGCACTCGACGAATGAGACTGGCTTAGAGTTCTCCACCCCCCTACAAACATTGGTCCTTCGAGCCGGATATCCTTCCACTCGCCCCAGCTTCGCATCGGTGGAGAATCTGATAAGTAGTTGAATTCTTATTGCCATTTATTTCCTTCTCATATGTACATATACTTACTCACCGGCAGCGAAAAGTTTCCCGCTTTTCCATAGCGACTTTTCTCTCCAACTTGTATGGACATTTCCTTGTCTTGTTCCGTCCATCCTGACTATTTGTGACTCCTCTTAGTGGAAGACCCAAACCAAAATACAAATCGGTCGCTCATTTGTACACACATACCGAGACATATATAAACGTTCATATGTGCACGCACGCGCACATACCACCACAAGTGTATACGCGGGCCCCAGTGCAAAAACACCAAGAACCAAAAGATATAAAAGGAAAAAGAAACACCAGTGATTAACGTTTTGCTATAGCGCGTCCTGCCAAGCTCACCTGTCCTAATTTTTTGGTGCAACAAATCAGAACCAGCTTACTTGTGCCGGTTATTTCACAGCTGTGTACGTATGTATGTGTGTACATCTAACACATTTGCGTAAATGCGTTTGTATGCCCACACACCTGTCGCCATCCAATCCATTGGCCAATAAATTCCTGGCCACTTTCCAATTTGGTTCCGCACATCCAGCTGCATGTTAATTGTCTCAAAACAATCCAGAACCAAATTTATTTCAATTGTTTTCCCACGCAAAGCACCCGTCAATTGTCAACACAGCTGTTCGTCCGTCAGTGCTGCCGCGTGACTCTCACGGTGTGACTTGATCCCAGTCACGATATTTTGCTACTCCAGCAATAAATTATTTAAACTCGTCCGAATTTAACAAAGTGCAAAAAAAAGTGAAAGAACAAATAGTCAAGAGAAATTCTTTCTGACCGAATTCTAAATTTCGACGGTTTTTTCGAGTGCGTGAGAGCGACAGAAATAAAATTAAAACTAGAAGGATGGGCTAACTTCGGCCGTGCCGAAGTTCGTATACCCTTGCAAACAGTCTTTTTGATTTATATATAATTTGCCGGAATCATAAGGAAGTATATAAAACCCATCAAATATAAATTTGTTGTCCGTGTCATAAAAAAAAAACAAATTTTTTTTTCCCCGATTGTTCCTATGACAGCTATAGCATATAGTCGACCGATTCTGATAAAACTTAAAAGATATATTTCTTTTTATATAAAATTGTCAAATAACAAATTTCGTGACGATTGCTTCAAAAACATCGAAGTTATTGATCAAAAACTAAATTTTTGACTGATCGTTCCTATGGGAGCTGTATGATATAGTCGACCGATTCTGATAAAATTTGGTATATGTGTTGAGGATTATATAAAACTCATAAATACCAAATTTAGTGACATTCGATTGAAAAACAACAGAGTTATTGATGTTAAACCCTATTCTTGGCCGATCGTTCCTATGGGAGCTATATGATATAGTCGACCGATTCTGATGAAACTTGGTATATAAGTTGGGTATTATATAAAACTCACAAACACTAAATTTGGTGACATTCGATTAAGAAACAACTGAGTTATTGATGTTAAACCTTATTCCTGACCGATCGTTCCTATGGCAGCTATATGATATAGTCATCCGATCGGGATGATTCCGAGATATACAATGCCTGCAGCAAAAAGAAGCCTAGGTGCAAAATTTCAGCTCTGTAGCTCTAAGGGTCTCGGAGGAGATTGCGTTGATCCAGACAGACGGACAGACGGACGGACGGACAGACGGACAAGGCTATATCAACTCAGCTCATCGTGCTGATCAAGAATATATATACTTTATATAGTCGGAGATGCTTCCTTCTATGCGTTGCAAACTTCTGACCAAAATTAATATACACTTTGCAAGTGTATAAAAAAAAAAAAAAGGGTCGAACGGAGTTAATTAATTATTTAATTATTCCAGACAGAGAGAAAAATCGTGCTAAAAGATACTAACCAGTTAAGGGCACTCAGATACCTGGGCACGCCATACGCAAGTTACATCCCGCCAAATACTGAAATATATGTTACATCATCGTTCATCATATTTACATATTTTTACATAGTTTTTTATTATTTGAATATAAACAGTAACCATCCGTACGCATCCTCGTACGTTTCTTTTAATCCATATTTTCTGCCTTCATATAGCTCGATATATCCCTGATATTTTAACCGTATTTACCAAGTTGGCAGATATTGTCCCTAAAAAAATAAATACAGTCCACATTATTCATTGCGCCGACCAACGCGTTAGCCTTAACAGCGTAGTCAACCCAGTTCGACTATGCCCACCGATCCTGCGAAAAGCAGCCACAAAGCCGATCGTTTAACCGTGCCTCGCCGTTCCACATCGCCATCGACACCACCAGCAAGCAAGTCCCAAGTCCCGCGCAATACCGACACCGTCAAGCGTTGTCAGAGCAGTTTTTCCAGTACACCGTCGTCACCCGGACCTTCCGGCGGTACCCCCCGACGAGTTTCTGCGTCGAGTCGCAGTCCATCACCCGCGCTTTCCAGTTCTAGCTCGCGCTCCATCCCGAGCGTCACGGTGTCTGCTCCCTCTAATAAAGTCCTCACCAGATCCGAGTCCCAGCGACTTCTCGACGCCGCAAACATGTCCGTGACCCATTTCATTGCAGCATGCGACAGTCTGACCGTGTTCGAGGTCAACACCCTGGGCTCGATCGAAGGCGACGTTCCCTTGTTCTCCTTAAAAATGCACTTAGAACAGACAAAGGTCCTGTGGTCCAGAATAGAATCGGAGTATATGGAATGTACGCGGGCCCTCACGGCAGATGCGCGCGAGGAGAGTCTTGCTGATTTAGTGACGGTGAAGTCAAAATACGAATATGTCTACATGGTGTACGTGCGGTGTGGCACTTGTCTCGGGGAACGTATCGAGCAGCTCCAATCCGCCGATTTATCCTCCGTCTCTCAACCCGTCCACGCGACACCCCACAGTCAGCCTGGTTACCGTCTCCCTCCCTGTGAAGTGGACGTTTTCACTGGAGACTACAACCAATGGCCCACCTTCCGCGACCTGTTCACTGCCATGTATGTGAATAATCCGAGACTGGCACCAGTTGAGAAGCTCTACCATCTGGTGTCCAAGACGCGTGGAGAGGCAAAGGCGATTGTATCCAGCTCCCCTTTGACCAACGAAGGTTTTCACGCGGCGTGGGAGAATCTCCAGGCTCGTTTCGAGAACAAGAGGCAGCTGGTTGCCACCCAGACGAAGATTCTGTTCAACCTTCCATCGGTTGTACATGAGACATGTGCGGCCTTGAAAGAGCTGCAAACCACTATCCAAGGGTGCCTGACCACGCTCACGCGCTCCGGTGTCAGTACGGAAAACTGGGACGTTCTGCTGGTAGCACTCTGCACCTCCAAACTGCCCAACGCCACCGCCGCTTTATGGGAACAATCCATCCCCAACAAAACAGCCCTCTCTTCGTGGGCGGAGTTAAGCAGTTTTTTGGTCGATCGGTATCGAGTTCTAGAGACTCTAGAAGGTCGGACACCGAGTCCCGCTGCGCCGGGCATTCCATCGGTCAACCGTAAGGCAGGGCCTCCGACGAGATTTCAGGCATTGAACGCCAAGGTCACCGTCAACCAGGTCTCCTGCAAGCTGTGTGGCAAGGAGAACCACCCGATCCGCATCTGTCCAAAATTCACCGACATGTCCGTGCAGAATCGAATGGCTGCAATCAAGCAGCAAAAACTGTGCCTAAATTGCTTCGCCCGTGGCCATCAGTTGAAGGAATGTCCTAGTGCGCACAACTGCCACATTTGCAGGGAAAGGCACCACACTCTGTTGCATCGCGGCAATGCCTCCGTGGGGGCAGCGCCCATCTTACAACCTCCATCCCATCCGCACCAGCCCGAGTCCGCTGAGCGCCCATCCTCCAGCCATAGCCTCCAAAATTTCCTCGTTTCCACTCCCCGCAAAGGCCTGCTAGGGACTGCAATGGTGGTTATTCGGCATTCGGGTGCAGATTTCAAGGCTCGGGCCCTCATCGACACCGGGTCGGAAGGAACATTTCTGTCCGAACGAATGTTCCATCTAATAAGGCCTCCATTCCGCGTTGTCGATGCTCAAATTAGTGGCATCTCGGATTCGGTGGCTGCTCGGGCTCAAAAGTTATGCCATCTTCAGGTAGTGTCTCCCAAAGATCCGTCCAGACAAGTGGAGACGTCCGCCTTGGTCCTGCCCAATCTGTCCGGTGCCCTGCCTTCTAGTCCGTTCCCCCAGCGAGGAACTGGGAACCTCGCGGGGGTGGCCTTGGCCGATCCGTGGTTTTACCAAAGTTCCCCGATCGATCTGTTAATCGGAGTGGATCTTTTCCCCCATATTCTTGGGGAGCGAATCAAGAAGGACATTTGCGGCTCCCTAGTGGGGCTGGAAACCATTTTCGGTTGGGTGCTGTGAGGTCCCATGGCTGAGCCTGCGACCCCCTCTCCTCGGGTTCTAGCTACGCGAATCGCTAATACTCGTTCCTTTTCTGTCTCTCCTCTCCGTTTAGATCCCATCCATACCCCGATGGCTCCAACACGCCCTCCGCCGAGTCAGGAGGAACGTCACCGACAGCGCGGTATTGCGTCCTACCGCTGTCGAGTTTGCCGGGGGGTGCACGCGCTTCGTCAATGTCGGCGGTTCCTCAACCTCCAGGCGGAGAAGCGGCTTCGAGCGGTGCTTATTAATAAGTACTGCGCCAACTGTTTGGCACATGAGCATTCCGCCGGGTCGTGCCGAAGCACGGCAGGTTGCCGTCAGTGTGGTGAGGCTCATCACACTCTCCTGCATTCGACGGAGTCCGGTCAGCGGCGACGATCGCGACCCAGGGGTCGCCAATCCCGAGGAGCGCCGGCGTCTTCGCCTCACGAGCAACGCCTATCCGCCTCGCCGCGCCGCGAGCCAGCGGGCAGCGCAGCGCGCGCGCCAACCCTGTCCTCGCTGCTCCAGCAGAAAGCGACCACGGTCATGCCTACGGCCGTGGTAAAAATCGGCAACAGCCTCCGGACCTTCGAGGCTCGTGCTCTCCTAGACGCATGCGCCTCAGAGAGCCGCATCGACGCGTCCTTTGCCGCAGCGCTAGGCTTGGCTGTGGCACGGGTGGGCGAGGACCGAGCCTGCCATGCTACCATTGGATCGCGCACCGAGCCTTCGTTCCAGAAGGAAGTCGTGCTCCAGGTGGTCACTGACATGAGGATCCACACTCCCATCCGGGAGGTCTCTCAGGCGACGCAACAAAGATTCGCCACGCTGGTGTTGGCGGACCCTACGTTCTACCGCCCAGCCTCCGTGTCCATGGTGCTTGGGGCAGACCTCTATCCTGAGGTCATCCAGCCCGGATGTGTACCTGGACAGAGCAGCGCCCCTGCGGCCCAGAGCACAGTGTTCGGCTGGATCCTTTCCGGGTCCTGTGGACTCTAGGCGATCTAGAGCGCGGCCGCCCCCCATCCCCTTGAGTCCACCTGGGCTATTGCAAATTGTTGCAAGGGGGGCGGTATGTTCACGCCAAAAAGGGTGACCAGCAGGGACCGGAGTTGGTTTTTTCCGAAAAGGAAGGAACGGGCACACTGGGCCAATGATAGGCAAGTTTGTGGAAAACTCCATCTTGACAAGACGTTTTTTCCACCTCCGGATATTATTTCAACCCGAAAATCGGAAATATTGTTGGCCACTTTCATACGGACAGTTTTTATTCCAATCGCTTACCCCCTGACATACGTGTGTGACCCGAACTTAAGATAATAAAGCTTGGCCGTCTACTTCAAACGAAAAGTCGCGCGTTGTTAATTTCCATTGGGCACTCGACGAATGAGACTGGATTAGAGTTCTCCACCCCCCTACAAACACCATCTACCATCTTACTCTTTTAAAATGTGTCATTGAAAGGGCAGTACTCAATTAGATTAAATATCAAAACACATTTATTTTGGTAGACTTCTATCAAAGCAGGTAGAAGGAAATTGCATTTAACAATTTTTATGAATATTGTCAAATATTATTAACAATACCGAGCAGCAGAAAAATTAACAGGGCAATGCAGGGAATGGAGAGAAACCATCACTTACTCTTCTAAAATGAGTCATAAAGGGACGGCAGTCTTTTAGATTAAGTACAAAATAGCATATATTTTGGTAGACTTTTATCAAAGCGGGTAGAATGAAATTGCAGTTAAGACTTCTTATGTGTATGTATTAATGTATGTAATAAACAGGGCATTGCAAGGAATGGAGAGAAACCATCGCTAACTCTTCTAAAATGAGTCATAAAGGGACGGCAGTCTATTAGATTAAGCAAAAAATAACATATATTTTGGTAGACTTTTATCAAAGCGGGTAGAAGGAAATTGCAGTTAAGACTTATTTAGCAAAAAATAGCATATATTTTGGTAGCCTTTTATCAAAACTGGCAGAAAGAAACTGCAGTTAATACTTTTTATGTGTATGTATTGGCAAACTTTATCGCACAATACCGAGCAATATGTAAAATTTACACGGCATTTCAGAGAATGGAGAGAAACCATCTACTCTACCATCTTACTCTTTTAAAATGTGTCATTGAAAGGGCAGTACTCAATTAGATTAAATATCAAAACACATTTATTTTGGTAGACTTCTATCAAAGCAGGTAGAAGAAAATTGCATTTAACAATTTTTAAGGTATATTGTCAAATATTATCAACCAATCACAAGCAACAGAAAAATAAACAGGGCATTACAGGGAATATAGAGAAACCATCGCCACTTCTTCTAAAATGGTCATAGAAAGTACGGTAGTCTATAAGATTTCGCATTAAATAAAATCTATTTTGGTAGACTCTCTTTCAAAACGGGTAGAAGGTAATTCCATTTAACAATTTTTATGAATATTGTCAAATATTATTAACAATACCGAGCAGCAGAAAAATTAACAGGGCAATGCAGGGATTGGAGAGAAACCATCACTAACTTTTCTAAAATGAGTCATAAAGGGACGGAAGTCTATTAGATTAAGCAAAAAATAGCATATAATATTTTGGTAGACTTTTATCAAAGCGGGTAGAAGGAAATTCCATTTAACAATTTTTATGAATATTGTCAAATATTATTAAAAATACCGAGCAGCAGAAAAATTAACAGGGCATTACAGGGAATAGAGAGAAACCATCACTAGCTCTTCTAAAATGAGTCATAAAGGGACGGAAGTCTATTAGATTAAGCAAAAAATAGCATATATTTTGGTAGACTTTTATCAAAGCGGGTAGAAGGAAATTCCATTTAACAATTTTTATGAATATTGTCAAATATTATTAAAAATACCGAGCAGCAGAAAAATTAACAGGGCATTACAGGGAATAGAGAGAAACCATCACTAGCTCTTCTAAAATGAGTCATAAAAGGACGGCAGTCTATTAGATTAAGCAAAAAATAGCATATATTTTGGTAGACTTTTATCAAAGCGGATAGAAGGAAATTGCAGTTAACACTTTTTATGTGTATGTATAAATGTATGATAATAAACAGGGGATTTCAGAGAATGGAGAGAAACCATCGGTAACTCTTTTCAAATGAGACAAAAATGGACGGCAGTCTTTTAGATGTTGCAAAAAAATAGCATATATTTTGGTAGACTTTTATCAAAGCGGATAGGAGGAAATTGCAGTTAAGACTTATTTAGCAAAAAATAGCATATATTTTGGTAGCCTTTTATCAAAACTGGCAGAAAGAAACTGCAGTTAATACTTTTTATGTTCAGGGAATGGAGAAAACCATCTACTCTACCATCTTACTCTTCTAAAATGTGTCATTGAAAGAGCAGTACTCAATTAGATTAAATATCAAAACACATTTATTTTGGTAGACTTCTATCAAAGCAGGTAGAAGGAAATTGCATTTAACAATTTTTATGAATATTGTCAAATATTATTAACAATACCGAGCAGCAGAAAAATTAACAGGGCAATGCAGGGAATGGAGAGAAACCATCACTTACTCTTCTAAAATGAGTCATAAAGGGACGGCAGTCTTTTAGATTAAGTACAAAATAGCATATATTTTGGTAGACTTTTATCAAAGCGGGTAGAATGAAATTGCAGTTAAGACTTCTTATGTGTATGTATTAATGTATGTAATAAACAGGGCATTGCAAGGAATGGAGAGAAACCATCGCTAACTCTTCTAAAATGAGTCATAAAGGGACGGCAGTCTATTAGATTAAGTAAAAATTAACATATATTTTGGTAGACTTTTATCAAAGCGGGTAGAAGGAAATTGCAGTTAAGACTTATTTAGCAAAAAATAGCATATATTTTGGTAGCCTTTTATCAAAACTGGCAGAAAGAAACTGCAGTTAATACTTTTTATGTGTATGTATTGGCAAACTTTATCGCACAATACCGAGCAATAAGTAAAATTTACACGGCATTTCAGAGAATGGAGAGAAACCATCTACTCTACCATCTTACTCTTTTAAAATGTGTCATTGAAAGGGCAGTACTCAATTAGATTAAATATCAAAACACATTTATTTTGGTAGACTTCTATCAAAGCAGGTAGAAGGAAATTGCATTTAACAATTTTTATGAATATTGTCAAATATTATTAACAATACCGAGCAGCAGAAAAATTAACAGGGCAATGCAGGGAATGGAGAGAAACCATCACTTACTTTTCTAAAATGAGTCATAAAGGGACGGCAGTCTTTTAGATTAAGTACAAAATAGCATATATTTTGGTAGACTTTTATCAAAGCGGATAGAAGGAAATTGCAGTTAACACTTTTTATGTGTATTGTCAATAAATGTATGTAATAAACAGGGGATTTCAGAGAATGGAGAGAAACCATCGGTAACTCTTTTCAAATGAGACAAAAATGGACGGCAGTCTTTTAGATGTTGCAAAAAAATAGCATATATTTTGGTAGACTTTTATCAAAGCGGATAGGAGGAAATTGCAGTTAAGACTTATTTAGCAAAAAAATAGCATATATTTTGGTAGCCTTTTATCAAAACTGGCAGAAAGAAACTGCAGTTAATACTTTTTATGTTCAGGGAATGGAGAAAACCATCTACTCTACCATCTTACTCTTCTAAAATGTGTCATTGAAAGAGCAGTACTCAATTAGATTAAATATCAAAACACATTTATTTTGGTAGACTTCTATCAAAGCAGGTAGAAGGAAATTGCATTTAACAATTTTTATGAATATTGTCAAATATTATTAACAATACCGAGCAGCAGAAAAATTAACAGGGCAATGCAGGGAATGGAGAGAAACCATCACTTACTCTTCTAAAATGAGTCATAAAGGGACGGCAGTCTTTTAGATTAAGTACAAAATAGCATATATTTTGGTAGACTTTTATCAAAGCGGGTAGAATGAAATTGCAGTTAAGACTTCTTATGTGTATGTATTAATGTATGTAATAAACAGGGCATTGCAAGGAATGGAGAGAAACCATCGCTAACTCTTCTAAAATGAGTCATAAAGGGACGGCAGTCTATTAGATTAAGTAAAAATTAACATATATTTTGGTAGACTTTTATCAAAGCGGGTAGAAGGAAATTGCAGTTAAGACTTATTTAGCAAAAAATAGCATATATTTTGGTAGCCTTTTATCAAAACTGGCAGAAAGAAACTGCAGTTAATACTTTTTATGTGTATGTATTGGCAAACTTTATCGCACAATACCGAGCAATAAGTAAAATTTACACGGCATTTCAGAGAATGGAGAGAAACCATCTACTCTACCATCTTACTCTTTTAAAATGTGTCATTGAAAGGGCAGTACTCAATTAGATTAAATATCAAAACACATTTATTTTGGTAGACTTCTATCAAAGCAGGTAGAAGGAAATTGCATTTAACAATTTTTATGAATATTGTCAAATATTATTAACAATACCGAGCAGCAGAAAAATTAACAGGGCAATGCAGGGAATGGAGAGAAACCATCACTTACTTTTCTAAAATGAGTCATAAAGGGACGGCAGTCTTTTAGATTAAGTACAAAATAGCATATATTTTGGTAGACTTTTATCAAAGCGGGTAGAATGAAATTGCAGTTAAGACTTCTCATGTGTATGTATTAATGTATGTAATAAACAGGGCACTGCAAGGAATGGAGAGAAACCATCGCTAATCCTTCTAAAATGAGTCATAAAGGGACGGCAGTCTATTAGATTAAGCAAAAAATAACATATATTTTGGTAGACTTTTATCAAAGCGGGTAGAAGGAAATTGCAGTTAAGACTTATTTAGCAAAAAATAGCATATATTTTGGTAGCCTTTTATCAAAACTGGCAGAAAGAAACTGCAGTTAATACTTTTTATGTGTATGTATTGGCAAACTTTATCGCACAATACCGAGCAATAAGTAAAATTTACATGGCATTTCAGAGAATGGAGAGAAACCATCTACTCTACCATCTTACTCTTTTAAAATGTGTCATTGAAAGGGCAGTACTCAATTAGATTAAATATCAAAACACATTTATTTTGGTAGACTTCTATCAAAGCAGGTAGAAGGAAATTCCATTTAACAATTTTTATGAATATTGTCAAATATTATTAACAATACCGAGCAGCAGAAAAATTAACAGGGCATTGCAGGGAATGGAGAGAAACCATCACTAACTCTTCTAAAATGAGTCATAAAGGGACGGCAGTCTATTAGATTAAGCGAAAAATAGCATATATTTTGGTAGACTTTTATCAAAGCGGGTAGAAGGAAATTGCAGTTAAGACTTATTTATCAAAAAAATAGCATATATTTTGGTAGCCTTTTATCAAAACTGGCAGAAAGAAACTGCAGTTAATACTTTTTATGTTCAGGTAATGGAGAAAACCATCTACTCTACCATCTTACTCTTCTAAAATGTGTCATTGAAAGAGCAGTACTCAATTAGATTAAATATCAAAACACATTTATTTTGGTAGACTTCTATCAAAGCAGGTAGAAGAAAATTGCATTTAAAATTTTTAAGGTATATTGTTAAATATTATCAACCAATCACAACAAAGAAAATAAACAGGGCATTACAAGGGAATATAGAGAAACCATCGCCACTTCTTCTAAAATGGTCATAGAAAGTACGGTAGTCTATAAGATTTCGCATTAAATAAAATCTATTTTGGTAGACTCTTTCCAAAACGGGTAGAAGGTAATTTCATTTAACAATTTTGATCAATATTGTCAAATATTATTAAAAATACCGAGCAGCAGAAAAATTAACAGGGCATTGCAGGGAATGGAGAGAAACCATTACTAACTCTTCTAAAATGAATCATAAAGGGACGGCAGTCTATTAGATTAAGCAAAATATAGCATATATTTTGGTAGACTTTTTTCAAAGCGGATAGAAGGAAATTGCTGCTAAGACTTATTTAGCAAAAAAATAGCATATATTTTGGTAGCCTTTTATCAAAACTGGCAGAAGGAAACTGCAGTTAATACTTTTTATGTAAATGTGTTGCCAAACTTTATCACACAATACCAAGCAATAAGTAAAATAAACACGGCATTTCAGGGAATGGAGAAAACCATCTACTCTACCATCTTACTCTTCTAAAATGTGTCATTGAAAGGGCAGTACTCAATTAGATTAAATATCAAAACACATTTATTTTGGTAGACTTCTATCAAAGCAGGTAGAAGAAAATTGCATTTAAAATTTTTAAGGTATATTGTTAAATATTATCAACCAATCACAACAAAGAAAATAAACAGGGCATTACAGGGAATGTAGAGAAACCATCGCCACTTCTTCTAAAATGGTCATAGAAAGTACGGTAGTCTATAAGATTTCGCAATAAATAAAATCTATTTTGGTAGACTCTTTCCAAAACGGGTAGAAGGTAATTTCATTTAACAATTTTTATCAATATTGTCAAATATTATTAACAATACCGAGCAGCAGAAAAATTAACAGGGCATTGCAGGGATTGGAGAGAAACCATTACTAACTCTTCTAAAATGAGTCATAAAGGGACGGAAGTCTATTAGATTAAGCAAAAAATAGCATATATTTTGGTAGACTTTTATCAAAGCGGATAGAAGGAAATTGCAGTTAACACTTTTTATGTGTATGTATAAATGTATGTAATAATCAGGGGATTTCAGAGAATGGAGAGAAACCATCGGTAACTCTTTTCAAATGAGACAAAAATGGACGGCAGTCTTTTAGATGTTGCAAAAAAATAGCATATATTAGGGTAGACTTTTATCAAAGCGGATAGGAGGAAATTGCAGTTAAGACTTATTTAGCAAAAAAATAGCATATATTTTGGTAGCCTTTTATCAAAACTGGCAGAAAGAAACTGCAGTTAATACTTTTTATGTGTATGTATTGCCAAACTTTATCGCACAATACCGAGCAATAAGTAAAATTTACACGGCATTTCAGAGAGTGGAGAGAAACCATCTACTCTACCATCTTACTCTTTTAAAATGTGTCATTGAAAGGGCAGTACTTAATTAGATTAAATATCAAAACACATTTATTTTGGTAGACTTCTATCAAAGCAGGTAGAAGGAAATTGCATTTAACAATTTTTATGAATATTGTCAAATATTATTAACAATACCGAGCAGCAGAAAAATTAACAGGGCAATGCAGGGAATGGAGCGAAACCATCACTTACTTTTCTAAAATGAGTCATAAAGGGACGGCAGTCTTTTAGATTAAGTACAAAATAGCATATATTTTGGTAGCCTTTTATCAAAACTGGCAGAAGGAAACTGCAGTTAATACTTTCTATGTAAATGTGTTGCCAAACTTTGTCACACAATACCGAGCAATAAGTAAAATAAACACGGCATTTCAGGGAATGGAGAAAACCATCTACTCTACCATCTTACTCTTCTAAAATGTGTCATTGAAAGGGCAGTACTCAATTAGATTAAATATCAAAACACATTTATTTTGGTAGACTTCTATCAAAGCAGGTAGAAGAAAATTGCATTTAAAATTTTTAAGGTATATTGTCAAATATTATCAACCAATCACAACAAAGAAAATAAACAGGGCATTACAGGGAATATAGAGAAACCATCGCCACTTCTTCTAAAATGGTCATAGAAAGTACGGTAGTCTATAAGATTTCGCATTAAATAAAATCTATTTTGGTAGACTCTTTCCAAAACGGGTAGAAGGTAATTTCATTTAACAATTTTTATCAATATTGTCAAATATTATTAAAAATACCGAGCAGCAGAAAAATTAACAGGGCATTGCAGGGAATGGAGAGAAACCATTACTAACTCTTCTAAAATGAATCATAAAGGGACGGCAGTCTATTAGATTAAGCAAAATATAGCATATATTTTGGTAGACTTTTATCAAAGCGGATAGAAGGAAATTGCTGCTAAGACTTATTTAGCAAAAAAATAGCATATATTTTGGTAGCCTTTTATCAAAACTGGCAGAAGGAAACTGCAGTTAATACTTTTTATGTAAATGTGTTGCCAAACTTTATCACACAATACCGAGCAATAAGTAAAATAAACACGGCATTTCAGGGAATGGAGAAAACCATCTACTCTACCATCTTACTCTTCTAAAATGTGTCATTGAAAGGGCAGTACTCAATTAGATTAAATATCAAAACACATTTATTTTGGTAGACTTCTATCAAAGCAGGTAGAAGAAAATTGCATTTAAAATTTTTAAGGTATATTGTTAAATATTATCAACCAATCACAACAAAGAAAATAAACAGGGCATTACAGGGAATGTAGAGAAACCATCGCCACTTCTTCTAAAATGGTCATAGAAAGTACGGTAGTCTATAAGATTTCGCAATAAATAAAATCTATTTTGGTAGACTCTTTCCAAAACGGGTAGAAGGTAATTTCATTTAACAATTTTTATCAATATTGTCAAATATTATTGACAATACCGAGCAGCAGAAAAATTAACAGGGCATTGCAGGGATTGGAGAGAAACCATTACTAACTCTTCTAAAATGAGTCATAAAGGGACGGAAGTCTATTAGATTAAGCAAAAAATAGCATATATTTTGGTAGACTTTTATCAAAGCGGGTAGAAGGAAATTCCATTTAACAATTTTTATGAATATTGTCAAATATTATTAAAAATACAGAGCAGCAGAAAAATTAACAGGGCATTACAGGGAATAGAGAGAAACCATCACTAGCTCTTCTAAAATGAGTCATAAAAGGACGGCAGTCTATTAGATTAAGCAAAAAATAGCATATATTTTGGTAGACTTTTATCAAAGCGGATAGAAGGAAATTGCAGTTAACACTTTTTATGTGTATGTATAAATGTATGTAATAATCAGGGGATTTCAGAGAATGGAGAGAAACCATCGGTAACTCTTTTCAAATGAGACAAAAATGGACGGCAGTCTTTTAGATGTTGCAAAAAAAATTGCATATATTAGGGTAGACTTTTATCAAAGCGGATAGGAGGAAATTGCAGTTAAGACTTATTTAGCAAAAAAATAGCATATATTTTGGTAGCCTTTTATCAAAACTGGCAGAAAGAAACTGCAGTTAATACTTTTTATGTGTATGTATTGCCAAACTTTATCGCACAATACCGAGCAATAAGTAAAATTTACACGGCATTTCAGAGAGTGGAGAGAAACCATCTACTCTACCATCTTACTCTTTTAAAATGTGTCATTGAAAGGGCAGTACTTAATTAGATTAAATATCAAAACACATTTATTTTGGTAGACTTCTATCAAAGCAGGTAGAAGGAAATTGCATTTAACAATTTTTATGAATATTGTCAAATATTATTAACAATACCGAGCAGCAGAAAAATTAACAGGGCAATGCAGGGAATGGAGCGAAACCATCACTTACTTTTCTAAAATGAGTCATAAAGGGACGGCAGTCTTTTAGATTAAGTACAAAATAGCATATATTTTGGTAGCCTTTTATCAAAACTGGCAGAAGGAAACTGCAGTTAATACTTTTTATGTAAATGTGTTGCCAAACTTTGTCACACAATACCGAGCAATAAGTAAAATAAACACGGCATTTCAGGGAATGGAGAAAACCATCTACTCTACCATCTTACTCTTCTAAAATGTGTCATTGAAAGGGCAGTACTCAATTAGATTAAATATCAAAACACATTTATTTTGGTAGACTTCTATCAAAGCAGGTAGAAGAAAATTGCATTTAAAATTTTTAAGGTATATTGTCAAATATTATCAACCAATCACAACAAAGAAAATAAACAGGGCATTACAGGGAATATAGAGAAACCATCGCCACTTCTTCTAAAATGGTCATAGAAAGTACGGTAGTCTATAAGATTTCGCATTAAATATAATCTATTTTGGTAGACTCTTTTCAAAACGGGTAGAAGGTAATTCCATTTAACAATTTTTATGAATATTGTCAAATATTATTAACAATACCGAGCAGCAGAAAAATTAACAGGGCATTGCAGGGATTGGAGAGAAACCATCACTAACTCTTCTAAAATGAGTCATAAAGGGACGGAAGTCTATTAGATTAAGCAAAAAATAGCATATATTTTGGTAGACTTTTATCAAAGCGGGTAGAAGGAAATTCCATTTAACAATTTTTATGAATATTGTCAAATATTATTAAAAATACAGAGCAGCAGAAAAATTAACAGGGCATTACAGGGAATAGAGAGAAACCATCACTAGCTCTTCTAAAATGAGTCATAAAAGGACGGCAGTCTATTAGATTAAGCAAAAAATAGCATATATTTTGGTAGACTTTTATCAAAGCGGATAGAAGGAAATTGCAGTTAACACTTTTTATGTGTATGTATAAATGTATGTAATAATCAGGGGATTTCAGAGAATGGAGAGAAACCATCGGTAACTCTTTTCAAATGAGACAAAAATGGACGGCAGTCTTTTAGATGTTGCAAAAAAAATTGCATATATTAGGGTAGACTTTTATCAAAGCGGATAGGAGGAAATTGCAGTTAAGACTTATTTAGCAAAAAAATAGCATATATTTTGGTAGCCTTTTATCAAAACTGGCAGAAAGAAACTGCAGTTAATACTTTTTATGTGTATGTATTGCCAAACTTTATCGCACAATACCGAGCAATAAGTAAAATTTACACGGCATTTCAGAGAGTGGAGAGAAACCATCTACTCTACCATCTTACTCTTTTAAAATGTGTCATTGAAAGGGCAGTACTTAATTAGATTAAATATCAAAACACATTTATTTTGGTAGACTTCTATCAAAGCAGGTAGAAGGAAATTGCATTTAACAATTTTTATGAATATTGTCAAATATTATTAACAATACCGAGCAGCAGAAAAATTAACAGGGCAATGCAGGGAATGGAGCGAAACCATCACTTACTTTTCTAAAATGAATCATAAAGGGACGGCAGTCTTTTAGATTAAGTACAAAATAGCATATATTTTGGTAGCCTTTTATCAAAACTGGCAGAAGGAAACTGCAGTTAATACTTTTTATGTAAATGTGTTGCCAAACTTTGTCACACAATACCGAGCAATAAGTAAAATAAACACGGCATTTCAGGGAATGGAGAAAACCATCTACTCTACCATCTTACTCTTCTAAAATGTGTCATTGAAAGGGCAGTACTCAATTAGATTAAATATCAAAACACATTTATTTTGGTAGACTTCTATCAAAGCAGGTAGAAGAAAATTGCATTTAAAATTTTTAAGGTATATTGTCAAATATTATCAACCAATCACAACAAAGAAAATAAACAGGGCATTACAGGGAATATAGAGAAACCATCGCCACTTCTTCTAAAATGGTCATAGAAAGTACGGTAGTCTATAAGATTTCGCATTAAATATAATCTATTTTGGTAGACTCTTTTCAAAACGGGTAGAAGGTAATTCCATTTAACAATTTTTATGAATATTGTCAAATATTATTAACAATACCGAGCAGCAGAAAAATTAACAGGGCATTGCAGGGATTGGAGAGAAACCATCACTAACTCTTCTAAAATGAGTCATAAAGGGACGGAAGTCTATTAGATTAAGCAAAAAATAGCATATATTTTGGTAGACTTTTATCAAAGCGGGTAGAAGGAAATTCCATTTAACAATTTTTATGAATATTGTCAAATATTATTAAAAATACCGAGCAGCAGAAAAATTAACAGGGCATTACAGGGAATAGAGAGAAACCATCACTAGCTCTTCTAAAATGAGTCATAAAAGGACGGCAGTCTATTAGATTAAGCAAAAAATAGCATATATTTTGGTAGACTTTTATCAAAGCGGATAGAAGGAAATTGCAGTTGACACTTTTTATGTGTATGTATAAATGTATGTAATAAACAGGGGATTTCAGAGAATGGAGAGAAACCATCGGTAACTCTTTTCAAATGAGACAAAAATGGACGGCAGTCTTTTAGATGTTGCAAAAAAATAGCATATATTTTGGTAGACTTTTATCAAAGCGGATAGGAGGAAATTGCAGTTAAGACTTATTTAGCAAAAAAATAGCATATATTTTGGTAGCCTTTTATCAAAACTGGCAGAAACAAACTGCAGTTAATACTTTTTATGTGTATGTATTGGCAAACTTTATCGCACAATACCGAGCAATAAGTAAAATTTACACGGCATTTCAGAGAATGGAGAGAAACCATCTACTCTACCATCTTACTCTTTTAAAATGTGTCATTGAAAAGGCAGTACTCAATTAGATTAAATATCAAAACACATTTATTTTGGTAGACTTCTATCAAAGCAGGTAGAAGGAAATTGCATTTAACAATTTTTATGAATATTGTCAAATATTATTAACAATACCGAGCAGCAGAAAAATTAACAGGGCAATGCAGGGAATGGAGAGAAACCATCACTTACTCTTCTAAAATGAGTCATAAAGGGACGGCAGTCTATTAGATTAAGCGAAAAATAGCATATATTTTGGTAGACTTTTATCAAAGCGGGTAGAAGGAAATTGCAGTTAAGACTTATTTATCAAAAAAATAGCATATATTTTGGTAGCCTTTTATCAAAACTGGCAGAAAGAAACTGCAGTTAATACTTTTTATGTTCAGGTAATGGAGAAAACCATCTACTCTACCATCTTACTCTTCTAAAATGTGTCATTGAAAGAGCAGTACTCAATTAGATTAAATATCAAAACACATTTATTTTGGTAGACTTCTATCAAAGCAGGTAGAAGAAAATTGCATTTAAAATTTTTAAGGTATATTGTTAAATATTATCAACCAATCACAACAAAGAAAATAAACAGGGCATTACAAGGGAATATAGAGAAACCATCGCCACTTCTTCTAAAATGGTCATAGAAAGTAGGGTAGTCAATAAGATTTCGCATTAAAAAAAAAACTATTTTGGTAGACTCTTTCCAAAACGGGTAGAAGGTAATTTCATTTAACAATTTTTATCAATATTGTCAAATATTATTAAAAATACCGAGCAGCAGAAAAATTAACAGGGCATTGCAGGGAATGGAGAGAAACCATTACTAACTCTTCCAAAATGAATCATAAAGGGACGGCAGTCTATTAGATTAAGCAAAATATAGCATATATTTTGGTAGACTTTTATCAAAGCGGATAGAAGGAAATTGCTGCTAAGACTTATTTAGCAAAAAAATAGCATATATTTTGGTAGCCTTTTATCAAAACTGGCAGAAGGAAACTGCAGTTAATACTTTTTATGTAAATGTGTTGCCAAACTTTATCACACAATACCGAGCAATAAGTAAAATAAACACGGCATTTCAGGGAATGGAGAAAACCATCTACTCTACCATCTTACTCTTCTAAAATGTGTCATTGAAAGGGCAGTACTCAATTAGATTAAATATCAAAACACATTTATTTTGGTAGACTTCTATCAAAGCAGGTAGAAGAAAATTGTATTTAAAATTTTTAAGGTTTATTGTCAAATATTATCAACCAATCACAACAAAGAAAATAAACAGGGCATTACAGGGAATATAGAGAAACCATCGCCACTTCTTCTAAAATGGTCATAGAAAGTACGGTAGTCTATAAGATTTCGCATTAAATATAATCTATTTTGGTAGACTCTTTTCAAAACGGGTAGAAGGTAATTCCATTTAACAATTTTTATGAATATTGTCAAATATTATTAACAATACCGAGCAGCAGAAAAATTAACAGGGCAATGCAGGGAATGGAGAGAAACCATCACTTACTCTTCTAAAATGAGTCATAAAGGGACGGCAGTCTTTTAGATTAAGTACAAAATAGCATATATTTTGGTAGACTTTTATCAAAGCGGATAGAAGGAAATTGCAGTTAACACTTTTTATGTGTATGTATAAATGTATGTAATAAACAGGGGATTTCAGAGAATGGAGAGAAACCATCGGTAACTCTTCTAAAATGAGTCATAAAGGGACGGCAGTCTATTAGATTAAGCGAAAAATAGCATATATTTTGGTAGACTTTTATCAAAGCGGGTAGAAGGAAATTGCAGTTAAGACTTATTTATCAAAAAAATAGCATATATTTTGGTATCCTTTTATCAAAACTGGCAGAAAGAAACTGCAGTTAATACTTTTTATGTTCAGGTATTGGAGAAAACCATCTATTTTACCATCTTACTCTTCTAAAATGTGTCATTGAAAGAGCAGTACTCAATTAGATTAAATATCAAAACACATTTATTTTGGTAGACTTCTATCAAAGCAGGTAGAAGAAAATTGCATTTAAAATTTTTAAGGTATATTGTTAAATATTATCAACCAATCACAACAAAGAAAATAAACAGGGCGTTACAAGGGAATATAGAGAAACCATCGCCACTTCTTCTAAAATGGTCATAGAAAGTACGGTAGTCTATAAGATTTCGCATTAAATAAAATCTATTTTGATAGACTCTTTCCAAAACGGGTAGAAGGTAATTTCATTTAACAATTTTTATCAATATTGTCAAATATTATTAAAAATACCGAGCAGCAGAAAAATTAACAGGGCATTGCAGGGAATGGAGAGAAACCATTACTAACTCTTCTAAAATGAATCATAAAGGGACGGCAGTCTATTAGATTAAGCAAAATATAGCATATATTTTGGTAGACTTTTATCAAAGCGGATAGAAGGAAATTGCTGCTAAGACTTATTTAGCAAAAAAATAGCATATATTTTGGTAGCCTTTTATCAAAACTGGCAGAAGGAAACTGCAGTTAATACTTTTTATGTAAATGTGTTGCCAAACTTTATCACACAATACCAAGCAATAAGTAAAATAAACACGGCATTTCAGGGAATGGAGAAAACCATCTACTCTACCATCTTACTCTTCTAAAATGTGTCATTGAAAGGGCAGTACTCAATTAGATTAAATATCAAAACACATTTATTTTGGTAGACTTCTATCAAAGCAGGTAGAAGAAAATTGCATTTAAAATTTTTAAGGTATATTGTCAAATATTATCAACCAATCACAACAAAGAAAATAAACAGGGCATTACAGGGAATGTAGAGAAACCATCGCCACTTCTTCTAAAATGGTCATAGAAAGTACGGTAGTCTATAAGATTTCGCAATAAATATAATCTATTTTGGTAGACTCTTTCCAAAACGGGTAGAAGGTAATTCCATTTAACAATTTTTATCAATATTGTCAAATATTATTAACAATACCGAGCAGCAGAAAAATTAACAGGGCATTGCAGGGATTGGAGAGAAACCATCACTAACTCTTCTAAAATGAGTCATAAAGGGACGGAAGTCTATTAGATTAAGCAAAAAATAGCATATATTTTGGTAGACTTTTATCAAAGCGGGTAGAAGGAAATTCCATTTAACAATTTTTATGAATATTGTCAAATATTATTAAAAATACAGAGCAGCAGAAAAATTAACAGGGCATTACAGGGAATAGAGAGAAACCATCACTAGCTCTTCTAAAATGAGTCATAAAAGGACGGCAGTCTATTAGATTAAGCAAAAAATAGCATATATTTTGGTAGACTTTTATCAAAGCGGATAGAAGGAAATTGCAGTTAACACTTTTTATGTGTATGTATAAATGTATGTAATAATCAGGGGATTTCAGAGAATGGAGAGAAACCATCGGTAACTCTTTTCAAATGAGACAAAAATGGACGGCAGTCTTTTAGATGTTGCAAAAAAATAGCATATATTAGGGTAGACTTTTATCAAAGCGGATAGGAGGAAATTGCAGTTAAGACTTATTTAGCAAAAAAATAGCATATATTTTGGTAGCCTTTTATCAAAACTGGCAGAAACAAACTGCAGTTAATACTTTTTATGTGTATGTATTGGCAAACTTTATCGCACAATACCGAGCAATAAGTAAAATTTACACGGCATTTCAGAGAGTGGAGAGAAACCATCTACTCTACCATCTTACTCTTTTAAAATGTGTCATTGAAAGGGCAGTACTTAATTAGATTAAATATCAAAACACATTTATTTTGGTAGACTTCTATCAAAGCAGGTAGAAGGAAATTGCATTTAACAATTTTTATGAATATTGTCAAATATTATTAACAATACCGAGCAGCAGAAAAATTAACAGGGCAATGCAGGGAATGGAGCGAAACCATCACTTACTTTTCTAAAATGAGTCATAAAGGGACGGCAGTCTTTTAGATTAAGTACAAAATAGCATATATTTTGGTAGCCTTTTATCAAAACTGGCAGAAGGAAACTGCAGTTAATACTTTCTATGTAAATGTGTTGCCAAACTTTGTCACACAATACCGAGCAATAAGTAAAATAAACACGGCATTTCAGGGAATGGAGAAAACCATCTACTCTACCATCTTACTCTTCTAAAATGTGTCATTGAAAGGGCAGTACTCAATTAGATTAAATATCAAAACACATTTATTTTGGTAGACTTCTATCAAAGCAGGTAGAAGAAAATTGCATTTAAAATTTTTAAGGTATATTGTCAAATATTATCAACCAATCACAACAAAGAAAATAAACAGGGCATTACAGGGAATATAGAGAAACCATCGCCACTTCTTCTAAAATGGTCATAGAAAGTACGGTAGTCTATAAGATTTCGCATTAAATAAAATCTATTTTGGTAGACTCTTTCCAAAACGGGTAGAAGGTAATTTCATTTAACAATTTTGATCAATATTGTCAAATATTATTAAAAATACCGAGCAGCAGAAAAATTAACAGGGCATTGCAGGGAATGGAGAGAAACCATTACTAACTCTTCTAAAATGAATCATAAAGGGACGGCAGTCTATTAGATTAAGCAAAATATAGCATATATTTTGGTAGACTTTTTCAAAGCGGATAGAAGGAAATTCCATTTAACAATTTTCAT